>VYZW01025324.1:5758-40421 GCA_013401315.1 Balaeniceps rex
AAATAGCACAAACAAATGAAGAATTCCTATATAATATATCCCCCCATAATTCTAAAACATCATTTAAAAGAAAGTCTTTATGGCTTAGTAGGTATACTACTAATATAAAGAAAAAGTGCATTCACAACGGAAGGAGCAATGGAAGGGAGGGGGGATAAAAATGGCATCAAAATACTGCTAATGAAGTAATTCAAGATCTTAAAGCAGTGTAAAAAACAAACTCTAAACTCCCATTAAAATTACCCAAGTTTCTTTAAAACATTCAATTATTTTGACAGGCCAGAAAAGAAACAGTAGCTAGTACCGGATAATTCAAACCATGTGTTTTACATAATATGTCCTTCCCTCTAAAGATAACTTCTTTCACCTGGTCCTCATCAAACAGCACTCCACGCTGCATATTTATCCGCTTCATTAAATCTCCACCATCACAGTATTCCATCACAATATATAGCTTGTTCTTTTCTGAAAAGAAAAGTATAATTTTTCCTTTATTACTCATTAATACAGCAATAAATTATTTTTATTTTATATGGTCCTTCTTTCAAACAGGAGTAGTTAACCCTCTACCTTCTCCTCCATTTCAAAGAGTAACTGAGAAAAAATGGATACTTCCAGTGAAATCTGATGTAAAACTAAGACATGAAAATATATTTAAATGGAGATTAACCAAAATATTAAATACATGAGAAAACCCTCAAGACACCACACTGATAGAAAGACAGGTGTTCTTACAGGCAATGCTTAGCAGAATGCTTCATAGTTGGGATTGTTCAGCAGTAATAACTAAGTATACAGTTAGGTTTGGGGAAAAGGTAAAAAGTAGGCAGTGTCCAAACAGTAGAAATAAACAGCAGGGGGCTACTTAATACAGAAACTCACCCTATTCTTGCCTCTCTGGGGTCCAGAAGACTACCAGATTTACGTGTCCCTTAAAACATTTACAGTCCTGATCACAGAAAACAATTTGAACACAAGCTGTAACTATAGCATTCATTACATAAGGCATTGCTTATGACAGATGTCAGCAGGAAAAATAAATATAGGGAATTAGCTTTTATGGAGAACAGACTTCCTTCTATCTCTTTTGGTCCTGAAGAATTCTGTATCCTTGAGTGATACCTCAAAATATGGCTCAAGACAAAAGGCCAACAGGACCTATTTCTTGCTACACTCAAAAGCTCTCTTCTTCTGTTGAAACTCCTAGAAAAGTCTCATTAAACTCTGGACTCCTACTGAAGATCAAGACTAAAGTTCAACTTAAGCAATGCAGACACCCCAGGATCTAGCATTCATGCCACAGTACCTTAGGTCCCCCCCCCCCCNGTTCATTTTTAGCAGCTGGGACCTGTCCCCACTGATAAGTAAGGGGTTAGGGACGGGCTTAAGGTTGGGCAATATTAACAAGCTAGGTTTTGCTGCCTTCCACTCCTATAATCACAAATAAAACAAAAATGTTAAAAGTGAACCTTGCAAAGAAGCATAGAAGGTTACGATATTTGCATGCTTCATTTTGGCCAGAAGAATGACTTCTTTCTGAGAGGCTTCTTTTTCTTTCACAGGCATCTACAAAGAATTAAGAAACCATATGCTAGCAAAGATATATTTAAGTCTTTTGAAAAATAGTCACATTGTTATCAAACCATTCCTGCAAATACAAAAAGACTGTGTAGCAAGGTGATGCAGAAATATTATAAAATATGATGTATATATAATGTAAAATATCAATTTGCAGTGCATGCTTGGAAATATATTGGAACGTTACTGAAGTCAAACCAAATTATGATGTTTTACAAACAGGCAAAGGTTTACCTTTAAACTGTTTACACAAATGCTATTGCTAAGCTAGCCGATGAATAGAGTTAAACTCTAAAGTTACACTTCCCTTAAGTATTTGAAGAATAAGGGTCTAGATGATTCTGTATTCTTAATATGGGTGATCTCAAAAGAATAAAGTAAAAAGTCATTTGTTTTACTGGTATTATGAGTTCTTGCAACATTTTGGGGAAACTCTTTGCCCAGTTACACTAAATGGAAAATTTCTATTTGGTTCATTGCGATCACATTTTCTTCATCATTTTACTTCTCAAAAATTCACGTCTCTGAGTATCCATCCATCAAAATGTCCTCTTGTATTTATAAAAAGTTTCTTACCCTCATTCTTAAGAAATACTTTTGAAATGTAATCCTCAAAGATTAAAAAATCAGAAAGTGAACGAAACACACTCTACCATATTAAAAAAATCTTACGATATCACAGTAGTAATTTTCTGTATCCAGCTCCTGATTTTTGAACGAGTGGGATCCACAATAATATTTTATTAACCTCCATTTTTCTGTTTTGCATACGAAAAAATCTAAGATTAGAAATGCATGGTTTTTATTGGTCATAAGCATAGAGAGAAACTATTTTTTTATTACTAGCATACCAATTTTTCTGGTTTGAATCTGGAAGTTATACAGCTCTTTCTAGAATTAATGTATAAAAATTCATTCTTCTATTATAATTCTCTAATATATTAGAAATTCACTAGTGTGGCCCAGAATAGCAAAAGACCTGTCAAAAGCATGTAGGCACTCATTGAAATTGACTGTTGAAACCCTTGTATTGAAACCACAGGGAGCTTAATTGCCTGTCTTTCTGGAACTAGATATGGGAGTGGTATTCCTCTGATACCTAAGCTAGTCGCCCTAACCTGTCTCTGAAGTCAACAGAAAGAAAGAGAGCGCTTTTATGGTCCAATTCAGCTCAGTCTAAAACAGAAGTCTAAAACACACATGATCAAATGCTTCCTAAAAATACGTATTTCTCTTGTTCTCCTAGAAAGGGAGTCTAAGCCAAGCAGCTCAGATGCTGACAGCTACAGAATGGAAATTTAAAATTAGATGAGATGAATCAAACTGCCATAAACATAAATGAGACTTCGAAAGACTCCGTTGTGAATTACTCACGTCTGAAAATATGGATGTGGAAAAAAAAGGAAATGAAAAAGTTTAGAGAAATGTATCACAAAATTGTGATTCGTTATTTCAGTGGCAATAGTTCCATTGCAGTTGAGTCATCTATTATAAAATTTGAATTAGGTAGTGTCACACATTGTAGGTAGAGAGAAGTTTTGAAGAGAACAAAAATGTAGTGAAAGGTAAACACTGTTACTATCAAAATACATTTCATCTATGCTTGTAAAATCACTAAATTAGCAGAGTACAGTCTTCAGAAAGTTTGACTATATATAATCGAGAGAGAACTACAAAGGAGATAAAGCATAACCCAAGTTCATACCCTAGCTAAATGCAATTAGCACAATCAGGTAAATAACTACCGTTATCATCCAGGTTTTGTTGTTTTACCTTAGTTAAATTGATCTCTTTGATAACACAGTGCTCATTATCCACTTTTCCTTTTGCCAAGAATATTTTGCCAAAAGATCCTTCTCCAATTTTTTTAATGATTTCATATTTATCCATGATGTCTTCGTCTTAAAGCAGTGTCTAAAATAAAAAGTCCCCAAATTAGTATTGCACGTAGTCAGTGCTATAGCATCTGAGTTTGTACTACTGAAATAGACACTACCTTTTAAGACTGCCATTTTTATCACATTTTATCACATTTTTATTACTGCTGATGATTCTTCCTAAAAATGGTGCCTCCTGGAAGTCTGCAAATTATTGCGGGTCTGAACTTTCAATAAGCAGCAAGTTTATGAATGTCTCATAAAGAAAAGCTTGAAGCTTAGTCCTGGTACACCCTAAAGTTAAAACATGAGAAGGCAGTAGAAAGTTCTATATAAGATTATAATATGATTTTAGAAAGTCTGAGTCATTATTTCCTGAAGTTAACAATACTGCACACTTGTTCTTTTAATGGAAAAAAATAAAATTATAATCTGTTTCATGTTGATTTAGTTTAAACTAATGTGATCTAATGTTGGCAGCAAAAAGAAAAGCCACTGCATTTTGCAGGAGACCACATCCAAGTGCAGTCGGCCATTAGCAGTCATCTGGAAACCTCTGGCAGGAACAGTAACGTCACTGCGTACTTGCAACATATCCATAAGCAAACTTACACAGCTAAATATGAGCAAACTATGAAACTGGTCTTATTAGTTGGCTTCAAGTTTTAGCAAGGGAGATTTGCTAAGATACTAGGCTTTCCCTGTCAGGAGGGACAACCTCTGTCACAGGCTACCTTGGGAGCCCGTGCGGGCTCCATGACTGGCAGTTTCTGAGGTCCACTTCGACAACACAGGGAGGGTGACCTTCGGGCATTTATAATTTAGGTATTTGGGTCAAAGCCAGCTCCTGTTCGTAGTCACGGGTGAGAAGCAGCCACCCGGGACAGCTGGGCCCGCCAGGGCCCGGCCCCCTCACCCACAAGGCTGCTCTCGGCCTGCGGTACACACAGGCCTCTACCTGCCCCGGGCCTTGCCTCTGCGGGCAGCTTAATGGAAGCGGGGCGCTGGGGAGGTGAGGGCGGCAGGGCCAGACCTCGGGCAGGGTGGTGGGCTCGACAGCCACCACCCGCCGAGGGTGACAGTGGAGGTGGCCACCGCCTCCCTCGCAGCAGGGCCTACAGGGTCACGGGTGGCGGTTTACAACCTCCCGCTCGGGGCTGGGGGAGGCACCTCAGGAGGCACGGGGAGCGGAAGCCGGCGGGGGTGCCGCTGTGTCCGCCACACTGGGGGATCGCTCTCCGCCGCCCTTCCCGCCCCGGCTGGCGTGCCGTCGCCTGGACGACGGGGCGCGCCAGGCGGGCAGCGCTAGCCGGGGCCTCCCTCCCCTGCGGCCCGGCCGGACGCCGGGGGATGCGATACCTGCCTACGCCCAGCCGCCTCCGGAGTCCCCGCGGCCAGGAGGAGGAGCCCTGCCCGGGCTCCGCGCCCTCCCGGCGGAGGTGTGGCGTTTGAAGCGGTGCGGCGGCAGCGCCCGCAGCCAGGCCCGGAGCGGCGGCCAGGAACGGAGAAGGCCCGTGGGGAGCAGCAGGAGCCTTCTTTCCCTCACGCAAACCGCGCCTTCCTCCCACGACGAGCGTCTTTTACTTTGTGTGGTCAGTAACAGGGGTAGGGTGGCCCAAAAGAAAACCTCGACTGGCTCAAGTTTTTGAATCCTTGGCAGAGCCTCCAGCACCAGCCTACGTGCAACACGGGAGGTGCGGTATGAAACAGCTCCATACCGAATCTACAGATTTCCTAAAGCTTTTCATATTTATTATTCTCTAATATTCTTTATTACATGGACACAGTCCGGAACAGCTTCCCCAGGAGAACTCTACTGAGAGTGTTTCTGCTCTGCCCTGCCATGCTTCTCTTTTAAAATGACTATTTAGTACCCAGTAGCCAGCACAGAGGCCAAACATGACATTGCCCATAATGCTTTCTGCAGCAGAAGTGTGTCTCCTTACCAAAACTGGAAAAATTCATCCTTATTTATGAGGAAATTAGCTTCCTTCCACACATGCAATGGCATATATAAAAACCTTTTCATGGAAGTAATTAAGGCAAAAGCTCAGCCTCAGGAGTTTTCAGAGGATTAATAATTGCATGAACTAAAGCCTGAAATATTTAGCATAGCTCAATGTTTTCCATAATACACGCTTCAGACAAGATCAGTTATTCCTACTATGTAGCATTTCAGTATGTAGCCAGGAAGAAAACCTTTACACGCTCTCATAGTGTTCCACCATCTCTTTGACATACGACAAGGGGCCAATTTGAACAATGTTATTAGCACTCATGCTTTTGACTGAGTATTTCTACAAAGCTATTACCAACTCCAAATATATTTAGTATCTAGGCTTGTTTAGTTATTTGCAAGTGTTCTAGCTAAAACAGTTTGTTATGCATTTTTCACGGTCAGTTTTGTGATACAGAAAACATGCACACTCAGAATTTTTTGACTAAAATAATTTTATTAATAACTACAACTATTAACAGCAATGATTAGGATTATAAATATCAGTAAGCCTAACTTCAGTTATTGTAGGTCAATTCAAGTTTTCAGTCGCTGTGTTTCAATACCATTTTCAGTTCTGACACCCAGTCTGGGTCATCTTCCTCAAAGTCCCTAAAAATAGATTTCAAAATGTTATTTTGCAAAGCAAAA
Organism: Balaeniceps rex; assembly: GCA_013401315.1. NCBI lineage: Eukaryota > Metazoa > Chordata > Aves > Pelecaniformes > Balaenicipitidae > Balaeniceps > Balaeniceps rex. Next base: position 11,861 of record VYZW01025324.1, read on the forward strand.
TACAACTTCATAAATTTTTGTTGCGTTCCCCCCCCCCCAAAAAAAAAATTACCCTGCAACTAGTAGAAATCATGTTAAAAATATCAACACGAGAGTCTTATTTCCTGCACCATTGTGATTAAGGAACCAATAGGGCTTCTCTTTTGAATTTACCCAAATAAGTTTTATCAAAAGCAAAACTAAATGCATATACTAAGAGACTGCAAATGTGTTGATATTAACAGCTTGCAGCTGAACTGCAGTAATACCTGCCTAAGTACTTCAAAAATAAACAATGATATAAACTGAGATTCTGAGATTCCAAGAAAAACCCCAAAACATACACACATCTGTAAATTAAAACAGAAGTGGGTCACTAACAGAGCACTGAAGTTTAAAGAGTTCTACAAATATGTCTCAATAAGTCGGTACCAAAGTGATTTTATTGCACTATGCATGAAAAAGCAGGAAGAATAATACACAAATACAGCAAACATACCACTAGGCAAGTGGATTTGCTACTGGTTATCTGATTTCAAGGTCAGAGTACAAAGATGTTTGTGCATCTTGTTTGTGCATCTTGTGCATGCAAGAAGGTTTTGCACTTTACTGTGGATCTAATTTCATCTCATGCTTTCATTTTTGCAAAGTCATCAGCAAAAACAATCTGCTGATAACAAGCAACCTGTTTAATCTCAACACCATCAATAACTATAAATATAGCAAAGAAAACCTGATATTGAATCAGATATCAGTTATCAAATAAAATACCAAATGTTACTAAATTTTAGTATCATTATGTAAGAGGGATGGATTTAGATGCTGAGAAAAATACTGATTTTTTTCAGGGGAATGTCTTTTTTGGAAAAATCGCATTAAGGAACCAAAGAAAACAGAAATACAAGGATGTCATTTGGACATACGTGTCATCTTCATCAGATCTAGACTCAAGTCTCTCAGAATCCATGACAATAGCCTCATGTTCACCATCTACTTCATCAGATGCTTCAGTTTCATCAGAAAGTGGACCTCTAAATATATTTTCAGAAGCTTTGAAAGTATAAAAATGAAAATGTCACCAAAATCCTTTAATTTTAAAAATAAAATTATTAAGAATATGAATAAAGTATAGTCTCTCTAATTTGTTTCCAGTTCTTAGCAGATTCCAGTACAACCTGTCACCTATTTTAAGCGGGGAGATAAACTAGTAACACAACTGAAGTGAAGAACAAGTGGCTGTGCACATCTATAGACTACAGTTATGTTTTGCCATGCCACCTTACCATCCCGTCTTCAAAATAGGGCACTACTGACTTAGTGAAGGTGGATTTACCCAATGGGGCTACAGCCTATTTATTGCACCTCCCGAAGGCGTACACCAGGCTGCTTAGCAGGATGGAGACTGCATGGCTCTGCAGTTGCTGCGTTTATGTCACAACCTTGTTCAGATATTGAGCTGCAAGTGAAAGTTCTTAATAAAGAGATGCAGTGGAGATGTACAATCACTCATGAATTCTCAGCTTGGATTTTTGTGATCCCACATTTCATTTTTAAAAAAAAAACCAAAACAGCCTGTTGTGACATGAACTCAAGTGCACAAGCTCTATACATAGGGGCTATGTATGTTAAAAAAAAAAAGTATTAATAAACCTATTTGCAAAAACGTTTGCCTGCAAACTGGGGATTTACCTGGCTTATAAATTGTGTATGTTTTAAATGCTAAGCTGACATCTGCGTTACTGAGAATGTTCATCAGGGTCTGAGGAATTTCCTTGTTCCACTGTTTACGTGGCTTATTTTCACTGCAGTTTGTAACACAGCCACCTAGGTACAAAATCATTGATAAATACTACTTAGACAAAATTGCATTAGCAGTGTGGATTAGAAAGATCACATTCAAGAGAGAAATACAGGAAGAAGAGAGTCAAGAGAGAAATACAGGAAGAAGAGAGTCTAGATGTTTCCACCTGAGGCACTGCTGACCTCTCAACAGGCTGAGCTTGACACTATCAGCATTAAGAGGAAGGAAAATTACAGAAGCCCACAGTGGAGCCTTCTGCTAGTGGGGAGCCAGCAGAAACTGGCTGAGGGGTGTGAGGAGTCCGAGTCTCTGCAAGCTTATTTGGTGGCTCTATAAATCTCACAAAATGGAGCCTGTGGCCTTTTTTGTGCCTTTTAATAGCAGGACACCTAAATACATGCATTCTTCTGTTCTTTTCCCTTGCCCTGCATAGAATTATTGTGTAACGTTCCTACCACAGCTTGGGAATTTTCTGACTACTCATATCTTGATTATTTATTTCAATAGCATCAATTCACACTTACTTAGAATACATATCCATAATCACACGAAATAATTATAACAATCGCATACAGTGTGGGGCATTTTAAAATTGAAATATTTTTCAGAAGAAACCCCACATTAAGTGTTCTAATTAAAAGCTGTTGATGTGGAAGAAGAATCTCTGCCTCACACCTGAGGTACATCATTAATAGTTCTTGACATTGGCATTATCTGTATGTTAAATGACAACAGAAGTAGAGGTACGGATGTTATATGCTCCCAATAGTATGCTGTACTTGAAAGACGGGCAGCTGCATTCTGCATCAGATTAATTCCTCAGTGTTACCCCTACAAATGACATATTAAGAGGAGGGTTGGTAGAATAATTTCTTAGTGATAATTATAATTTTAGGGTTGCTAATGTTATCTGTGGCTTTCATCATTCTTTGCAATCCTCCTGTCACACAAGACCACTAAGAAATTCTCTTCAGCACAGTGGACTTTTTGAGTGTTTGTTAATAAAATATTTTTAAATTATTTTTACATCATTTAAAATATGCCCTGCAAAGTTTTGTTTTTCAAAATCTGTAAAGAACCACTGATATTACTTGAATTAAAACCACATTTAATTAAATCTTACTTTTAGCCTCTTCAGATGTAAAACTGGAAGAAAGCAAGGATGCATTTTCCAGGACATCCACTACAATATTAGATATCCTCTTGTCCCATTGCCTCCTATGGGGATGTGACAAATCAGTAATTCCTGGGAGGACGTCAGAAGTTTCTATGTAATTGCAACAACAACAAAAAAAAGGATTATAACCATCATCTAACTTGATTCTTTGTCCAGGCAAACTAGTTCTAAGCATATAGCACTTCACTAACAGTGAGGTTTGATTCTGTGGGTGCAAGTCCGAACTTGGTAAGAGTTACCCATACATTTACTCTATACAAAATGTTTTCAAAGTCATTTTTAACGCTTTGGCCAAGACTTTTTTTAAATTTTTTTTTTTTAAATCTCAGATGAGCAGTAAGAATAAATATAATTGCAGAAGTAACAGACAGTGGCATGGTTTTCTATAGGTGCAGGCTTGTATGCTCTACCTGTTTAAATGGCTGCATCACTGACATTTAGATATCACTACATAGAAGGAAATGCATCAGCCTTAAAACTATAAAACTTACCCTATTCATCAGATTTCCTTTCTTCCTTTGTGCTTTCACTCAAATCGTTAGTAACATTTTTCCTTTCAAAGGGGCTATGCTTGCTTTCATCTTTACTTTGCTTTAAAAGAATAAAGACTGTATTAATCATTATCTTTGCTGCCAAGAAAAACAAAGCAGTAATATTAACATGGCATTAATTATTTTAGTTTTGCTGGCCTAAAGATCTGAAGACTAAACCACTGACACCATGAAGCCAATTGCAATTGCACTATATCTATTATTCCACTGCATTTCACACTCCGTGGCCTTTTTGACAGACAATCTCAGTTTTTGAAGCTAAGCGTATATGTAGTTACTCGGTGCAATTTGTGCTTTTATTTTCTTACATTTAAGAACAGTACCAATATAAAGATAAATGAGTCATATTCCCAGGGAAAACAAGATGCACCCAAATATTAAGCTTCTCAGATTGACAGGTCTATTAAAAGAAAAAAAAATATAAGCCCTACTGGCAGCATGTTTTGTCAAATATACTCAATATGGCTGAGCCATGCTGTGCTATAAGGTACCCATAGGTGACTTCTTGGCCACCTGTGACTTAATTCTCCTCACCTGAAACCTCAACATGGGTCCTAAAACCTAGTGAGAATTATGTCCAGACTAGACTGTTTCCACAGCAGCCTGTTCAAAACGTGTCCCTAAAGCAAAGAAAATGCATCAATTTTTGCAGTACCCCAAAACTTAGAAAAACAGGAGAGGGTTTTTTTGTTTTGGTTTGGTTTGTTTTTTTGACAGGGCTACAAGGAAATCCACTTTGGAACTAAACTAAATGCAGGAAGCATCAAAATGTTACAGTGGTGGGAAATGCACAGGAAAACTCTGCAATTTGAACACAGATGACAGCTGACCTATGGCTGATCTATGATTTAGCATACTAATAATTTTCCATATGAACTTTTCTATAATACAGAACATTCTAAATTATTAAAATACAAATATTATATCTATATTTGAATACTTACCCTATTTTCTTTCTTATTCTTTGAGCTTCCACCAGGTATGACACTACCTGATACATTAAGGAACAGGTTCAAGAGTTAATACCTTCAGCAAACATTTGTGATAAAGTGGTATTCCAGAGGTATGACAGCAACACCACTGAACCAAGCAATAAAAATTATGTGAAAGCTTCTTCACACTTCTGTCAATGTAGCTCATTCTCAACAGGGAGTCCCTCTGCTATTCAGTTCCAAATGTGTACGAATTTTGGTGTAGCTAAATTTATGCGGAAGAAAAAATCCAACATTCTTTCTAAAAATTAAATAATGAAAATAACTTGCCTCACCATATTCTGGGAAAGAAAGCATTGTCATACTTAAAATATATGCAACAGCTGAAAGTTTTTCTTATTTTAAAATTGAAAGGTTTAATTCTAGCACAAGTCTTAAGACTTACAATGTATGTATTGCAGCTCTGTACTGTACTTCTCATGCTGGAATACAATTTACGCCCTTGTCCTGGTTTCAGCTGGGATACAGTTAATTTTCTTCCTAGTAGCTGACATAGTGCTGTGTTTTGGATTTAGTATGAGAATAATGCTGATAACACACTGATGTTTTAGTTGTTGCTAAGTAGTGCTTACACTAGTCAAGGATTTTCAGCTTCTCACACCCTGGCAGTGAGAAGCTGGGAGGGGACAGAGCCAGGACAGCTGACCCAAACTGGCCAAAGGGATATTCCATACCATATGACGTCATGCTCAGTATATAAACTGGGGGGAGTCTGGCCAGGGGGCAACAATCGCTGCTCGGGGCCTGGCTGGGCATCGGTCAGCAGGTGGTGAGCAATTGCATTGTGCATCACTTGTTTTGTATATTCTTTTATCATTATTATTATTATTACTTTCTCTTCCTCTGCTGTCCTATTAAACTGCCTTTATCTCAACCCATGGGTTTTACTTTTTTTTTCCGATTCTCTCCCCCATCCCACTGAGGGGAGAAGGGTGAGCGAGCTGCTCTGTGGTGCCTAGTAGCTGACTGGAGTTAAACCATGACAGCCCTTCAAGCATTTTTCCATACAAGTTCAATGATATTAGATTTTGAAATAATTAAAAGTAGATTTGAACATATAATACTAATGTTTTATAGCCGTATTTAAGATCTTATGATTCTTAGTCATTTTGTCATTCCTTACATCAAGAAAAATGTTGCTGGCTTACCCTTTGGTCTTGCTGCATTGCCTTCATGTTTCTTCGTTTCCTTTAATACCTGCTCAAACTCATTTGTCATCTGGAATGTGTATGAAGAGATGCAAGTACTGTACCACTTCAAACTTTCTCAAATTATTGTGTATGTTATTTGTTAAAAATAGACTTACTATACAAAAGCACTGTTACAACAGCTAACGGTATATAATTTTAGCAGCATCATGTCAATATTCAACTTCTATTTTCAAAACAAACCCTTATAAAAACTCAGTTTTCTGAGAAGTCTACAACTGTATTTATTTATGGCTTTTAGAGTAGGACTTACACAACACTACATTTCATATTCATATCACTAACAAATTACAAAAGAAACTGATTTAGTATCTAAAATGTAGATACTATTGTTTAAATCTAGAGACAAAGAATATACCATACCTCAGAAGGCAAATGATTTTTTATAAGTTTGGTTAAGCAACCTCTTGCAAGAATAGTACTGGCTGATGGACGATTCTGGGGATTTCTCTTAAACATCTGTTTTATTAAGTAATGAAGTTCACAGGAATAGTGAGATGGTAGTGGATTGTAGGACCCTGCACATATCTTAAGGCTGAGATGTTTCCAGCTATTGGCTTGAAACTGCATTAAAAATAAATGAACATTAAAGCACAGAGTTTAAGCATAAAGCAAAAAGAAGCTGACATAATTTAAGAGCAACTTAAACATTTATTACATAAAAATGCATGGTATGTGTCTATGTAGGCTCCCTATTACCATACCGATTCGGCTCCCTGTTTGACAGTGTCAGGGCTCTAATTCAGAGGTGTGGAATAATGACCCTAAGTGGGCACACCAGTAACTTTCCTTTGCATTTTGTAGGGCTGTTACATAGGCATTTAATTATGTTAACAATGACAGAAATATAATTTGCTGAGAATGAAAACATCACAGTTTGCATACAAAGTTTGACTAAAACCAGATCATAATGGGCATTGCAAACAATAACCTGTTCAACTGGAAATCAGGTGGGAGTTACTCCCATAAATTTAGCATTGTTCAAATTTTATTTTTGTAGGAATATAGCAGTGAGAAAATTTGGATCACCTTAATGTCCTTTACTTCATATACTTGAGATCAGAATCAAACTGCAAGAGTGAAACTGTAAGCCAGGAAAGATGCAGACTTTGATTTTGAAAAAAAAGAATAATCATCAAAAGTAGCCTATCAAGGCACAAATATCCTCTTGCAAATCTACATGAAATGGCTGAAGTTGTTACTTTTCTCAGCTAACTGTTAACCAATCTTAAGTCAGGATTTACTGCTTCCAAGTACAAGTCATAAGAGACTGCAATGTCAGCAGGGACAGCTATAACCATGGATGGAAACAGCCTGAGATAAAATGGCTGAGAACTTCTATCTCCATGCAAAACCAGCTTTCTTTTGGTACACACTACTGGCTTGGCTGCAGAGTGCCAAGCATCTGCAGCGTGCAGCATCCTTTTATATCACCTCTGATAGATTATGCAAGAACATATGTGACCATCACATAAAACCAGATACATAACACTTCATTGCCACTAAAAAGGGAAGAACGTTCCACTCGGTATCCCAGCTCTGACTACTGCCTGAATAGCTGTGACACTGCCAAAGCCTTGCCACAGACCTACTTAGGCTAACACACGCCTGTGCACAGACTCCTTTATCACTCAGTCACGTACAGTATGAACTTCTAAACTCCTGTACTACTAGCAGTTGCAGCTGCATTAGCTCAATGAAATGAAACTGCTGCTTATAAAAAACTAAGACAAAATGACCTTAAATTAGGATGATCTTATTTTCTTGCAAAACAAACATACCCTGATAAGGGCTCTCACGTTAGCCATTTGTCTGTATATAGAAGCCAGAGGAAGTTAACATAGAGGAAGCATAGCATCAACACTGTAAAAGGCATGTCCCAGAAATGACAGAGAATCAGAACCATCCATCAAGGTTCCCACTGTCCCAACAGGACAGTGCTTGGACTTTGATTTGAAGAATAAGCAAACAGGTGTATCACTGACGCAAGGTACAAAACTGCTTATCGCTTACTATATTTTGCTATACGTGCGTACAATATATGCATTTTAGCAAAGATTTTGAGTGTCCTTGCCTCCATCTTTAGTGATCATCTTGATCCTGTAAAACACAATGCTCTTTGCAACATCCCTTCAGATATCTGGAACCAGACTGGCACCTGCTGGACTCCTTAGTAAGCCCCAGATCACCTCACTGATATTGAGGAAAATGAACCAAGAAAGAAAAAAAAGAATTTTTTCTAACAATTTAGAAAACTGAGTGTTTCACAGAAGGGTCCAATAGGTCCAAGAGCTGCTGAAAAAACAGAAGGCATGTAGTGGAGGAGGGGTGGGAAGGGTGGAGCAATACTTCCCTCTTTCAGAAACAGCAGCAAACACGTCAGTCAAATAAATAATTGGCTGTGAATCCATCAAACTACAGCTAACTGCTAAATAATTTTTAAGGAATTCTGAAAATTTTCTCATAGCAATAAAGCCATACTTACTGGATGTCTAAGAGTGCACAGCTCATATAGAATACATCCCAAAGACCATATATCACTGTAGATATAGAGAAAGATGAGAAATTTTGAGCCAAAAATTACAATTTAATATCCTGCCTAGAAAAAGTTAAATTCATTATGTGTACATAACTGAATTGAATAAACCAAAAATAAATGTAAGGAACCATAAAAGACAATACAATTATGTGTTTAATCTCTCCAGTGGAAATGATCTTGCTTATTTTATCCCACCCTGATGTAAAAAAGGATGACTGTTATACAGCTGTAGTTGGCTTTTTATTCCTAGAATGTCTCCTAAGCAATTTGCTGCAACAATAGTTACCCTTCCACACTTTGAAACCTTTGTATTGCACGGCCCTTAACATAAGATGGCTGATACACAATCCTAATTCTGAGAGCTGGAATTCTGGCCTTGCCAGTGAGAATTCTTCTACTGAGAAAAAAAAAATCATCTTCCACCCAAAGTGAGTACTGCCACCTGCACAAGAAGCAACTGATGTCTTTCTTGCAAGAGGAGCAGAAAAAACTTAAGCACTAGAAGGTTTCTTTCCTCCTGTGGAAAATGAGTCACTTGGTTCAGGTACAACTAGGGTCACAGAACAGATCTAGGGGAGGGGATATAAAATGACTTAGTATTTTGGAGTGTGGGAGGAAGCTGTAAACACCATACTATCAAGATGCTCTCAGAAGTTCTTGCATAAGGACCAGAATAACTGGGCTCTATAAATTGAAGTCATCAGTTCTGTAGCCATTATCCCTACATTATCAGGACTGGCAAGAAGAGCTTAAAAAAAAAAGATCAGCCAAAAAAGATAAGACCAGCTGAAAGACAAACACATCCATACGTGTGTGCATACATACATACATACGTGTGTGTATTTTTGTATGCATATATTTACTCTCCTAAATGCACAGAGGCCTGCACGCCAGTTTTCAAACTTCTAAGACTAAAGATATTATACGCTCAGTTACCTAAGTAAAGAGGAATTTAGGCCTTTTCATCTTAAAAAACCTGTAATTACCTCTTTCTAAATATTCCTCAGCTCAATATCTTCTCTAAACCAAATATGAATAACCCACAAAGCCAGATTGAGACAACAATAAAAAGACGTACATCAGTCAGGCATTATTTGTGACCACTGAAAACACAAATACCTTTTGTTGTTGTATGGCATGCTTTCCCATATTTCTGGAGGTACATAATAAGGAGTTCCCACATATGTGCAAGCATATGACACTGGACTATTGAAATGACAAAGAAGAAACGCCAGATGAAAAGTAATTATTTAAGAGATCTATACTATTTATCAATGGTAAAATAAAAATTTACACCACTGAGATCAGTGGATATATCCACATACTGTGCAAGAAGGCATGCAGATCCAAAATCTCCCAATTTGACTCTTCCATTTTGAGTGAAGAAGACGTTCTGCATTTCAAGAGAAGGACAGATTTACGTACTTAAATATTCTTCTAGGAAAGATTTCCACAGTTTGTATATACAGAAAACACAGTGACAATCACTTCTGATATTTTATCTCTGTATTTCCTTTTACTTGTTTCTCTTAATACTGCTATTAAAAAAAAAGTTAAGAACTATGTTGAGTTTAAAGGGAGATGGAAAGGTTTTATGGGCCTAAAGCCCCAGCATCAGTAGCAGAGGAAGAATCAGAGCTTCAAAAATGCCTTTATCTCTGTGCTGTACTCAAACTACTAAGGCCACATTTTCTTCTGAATTTCTATCTTTCTGCTAGGAAAGAGGGGGGAAAAAAAAAAGAGGCAAGATATTTACAAACTGCATACTCCATACATGTTTTATACTTCTGTTATTGTTTTAAATTATGCGCAGTCTGTCACAAGCAATTGGTACTATCAGGAGTGTGGATATGAAGGGTATAGCTATACTTAGATGATGTTTACACCCACAATATTACATCATCCCACACACTCAACAATTTAATTTACCTAATATTCTTAAGCCTAAATGAAAAACACAGCATGTAGCAGTAACAGGAAATTATGAAAGAGGGAGTTGAACTTCTGCATGCAGAAGAGAGTTTCTTAATGGCAACAAAACTTGCTCTGTTCACCTTGGATTTGATATCCCTGTGCAACACACGTTTATCATGAATGTGCTTCACACCCAGGCACATCTGCACAAACCAGTGAAGGATCTGAAAAGAGTAACTAAGTGTTATAACAGCTCAATGCTGTATGTAATGAATACCTTACTAATAGATAAAAAAACACCAAGAAAGGAAAAAAAAAAGCATGTTCAGAATATCTGGGAGTTAAAAGTAACTCTAGCATAATGGCCTTCAGTCAGCATGAAAGACTGAATTCTTTAAGGTAAAGTATATTTTAACATGGCAGAAGGAATGTTTGCTACCTGTGTCTAGAAAACCCTAATAATACATAACAGTAGTGAAGCTAGGGAGTCACTACATGGCACTTTATCTGATGGTCGTTTTATAAGCATGTCAATTACAATTTCATAGTAGATTACCAAATTAAAAAGCAAAAAACCCACACTGAGATAACATACTGTTTCTAAAAGAAAACATTCCTTTTAAAAGTACAAAATAAAGTTCTTAGAGATGCTTGGCCAATCTAAATATTAGATGAGGTGAGGATTCTGGTCTTTTCATTTTAACTTCTAACTGTGGCAGGGAGTAGTTTGGACCTTCTTCTAAGTAATTTTATAGCCTCTGTGATTGAAGGAGTTAATGCCTGTTGAATGGTTTAAACATTTAATTGCTACGTAAAATGCAAGCATTTAGTCGCCTGGCTAGTTTCATTTATCTTATCAGAGTGCTTTATTTACTTTTCATTTGCAGTACCTCTTACTGTGGTTTAAATTCTGGATGAAGCTTGTGTTAAATTCTTATTTAATTGCATAGTTTTATGCATGCAAACCTGACTCTGTTTTTCACAGTGCCAGCACAATTCTCAAATACAGACAGCAATTTCTTTTTTATTCCTTTCAGTCCAAATCTCATCTCATTCTGCTGGAAATTATCAAAGAAATAATGCTTCTATTCTATCTATAAGTTTATTTGTTTCATTTAAGGTACTTCAAGGTGTTTACATATCTATAATTTGTTTTATGCAATGCAGGGTGCTTCAATTTACATGAAAAAGGATTCCTAGGTCCTTGATTCAAAACAATATCTTTTCTTACCGTCTCTTCAGGGAACAACTTTCCTCTTTGGTGTTTAATCTTTTGCATTAGATCCCCATCATCACAATATTCCATCACTATATACAGATGTCCATCAGCTAAATTTTAGGTAATTTAAGAATAATTAGTATTTTCATTAGCAGGGTAAGTATATTATTTTTACTATAAAGCTCTGACTACATGTTACATATTATATATTACAACAAACATGGGTTTTATTTATAACGTGTTACAAACAAACAAACAAAAAGTAGTCTTGGTCCCTCAGGAATATGCAACTTTAAACAAATTAAGATATTTTAAGTTTTTATATTTACCTTCAAATGATTCTTTATAGGCAACGATATTTGGATGTTTCATTTTAGCCAAAAGAACTGCTTCCTTCCTAGAGTTCTCTACACCAGATGAAGACTGAAAATGTAAGTACACTTATATAAATGTGACACTAATGGATTTTCATATACACACACAATGCACCTCACTTTCCAAAAGGAAAATATTTTTAAGAATTGTTCTTCAGTTATTTTAAGAAGTCATTTAGAAACTTGAAAACCCCATCATTTTTTAATCTATGGTTTATTGCCAGCTGAAGACTTCTTTGATTTGGGGGTTTTGGTATTTTTTTTTTTAATTTGAGAGGATATTTTCCTACTTCAGTTAATTACTTTTTCTATTTTAAAAATGCAGAACTATGTAACAAAGCAGCACATGCTGATGTTGGAACAGCTGACAGTCTACACTGCATGAACCCGGTATAGAGCCAAGTGCCCGGGTATTAACTGAGCTTCAGGCTCGATAAAGCCAGTGTCTCCCATCTTGTGATTTTTTGGTTAGCTCAGTGCAGAGAAGGTAACCTGAATATTTGATTACCAGCAATAATATGAAGCTAATTTCCTCATTAGGTATTGCAGATGAAATCTGCGTTCTAGTGACATCAACAGGAATCCAGCCAAGGGCATCAGGGAAACAGGGGGTTCATTTTAAGTGGCTTCCTATGTGCTGCACTTCCCAAAATGTAACCACACGCTTTCTGAAACAGATCAGATTTTGCTACTTTACTTAGTATCAACAACATGGACTCAGACTCAGTTATATAGTAGCCATACCATGCAACTGTCTAACACACAAAACTCTCAGGAAAAGTGTTCAGCATTTCAAAAATATATCCAGAATTACGATTTTTTTAAACGTTTTTTTTTGTGGTGGGTGAGGTGATGCACGCATCATGCTTACCATAGGAAGTCTTATTTCCTTCATTGCATACTTCTGGCCACTGATTCTATGATGAACTAGGAGAGCTCTGCCAAAGGATCACTCTCCTAGTACTTTCAAGACTTTGTATTCTTCCATGCTTTATAAGCCTAGGTCCAACACTTCTCTTCAAATACTCTTTTTCACAGGATGATCTTCTAAACTTTGTAAAAATAATGAGAACGAGTGATAAATGTGGGTACCTACAACTGTTCAGCATTACCATAAATACAATTCCAACCACCATTACCGTGATTTTGCTGAAAACGAGGCCTTCAGAAAGTTCAACTCAAAGTATTGTACAGTGTATCTCTGCAATTCTTTTATTTTGAATGCTAAAGCTCTTTGAAAATGTAAGTTATAGCCCTACAACTTAGCATCTTCTTTTTGTTACCTGCGCTTCTGCAGGTGGTTTCATAATGCTAAACCAAACTCACAGGCACAATAATATAAACAATAAGCTTCAAGCTTCCAGTGACAATTCTCACCTAAAACAGCATAAGCAGGATCAAACTGGAAAAAGTTACCAGTGTTCATGCACAAAGACCTCAACGACTGGCAGATTTAGAGTAGACTAGAATGGAATGAAACAGAATAGTTCAGCTGGAAGGGACCTACAACGATCATCTAGTCCAACTGCCTCACCATTTCAGGGCTGACCAAAAGTTAACGCATATTATTAAGGGCGCTGTCCAAATACTTCTTAAATGCTGACAGGCTTGGGGCATCAACCACCTCTTTAGGAAGCCTGTTCCAGTGTTTGACCACCCTCTTGGTAAAAAAATGCTTCCTAATGTCCAGTCTAAACCTCCCCTGGAACAGCTTTGAACCTTTCCCACCCATCCTATCACTAGATTTACAGAGTACATGCTTCCTTCAAAACGCTGGCACTTTTAAATTAGTTATCCATGATTCAAGCATCACTTTATGTATATACGTGTGCACACGGTGTTTTAAGGGGCCGATGAGTTGTTTTTAGAAGGCATCTCAGGGCTTAATTGTTTCTGAAAGGATAAAATGCCGATTTACTCAGAGGCTGAAAAATAAACATGTTGATTAACTGACTTGAAAACTCTGAAAGCACCTAAGTAATGACTAAAGATGGTGTTTTTTCAGGGAAACGGGCACGCTCGGTGTGTGCTTCACATTAGTAACACTTACACCTCGTAGCTACGGCTCTTGTTTCGCTGAAGAGGGGAAGCCGAAGCCCGCCCCGAGCCCCTCAAGCCCCGCCGCGCCCTCAACGGGTGAAGGAGCGGAGGCGGTACTCACCTCAGAGGGACCGCGCCAATCGCCGAGGCCTCCGCCCGGCGCCTGAGGAAAGGCCCTCGGGCAGGCCCGGCGCTTGCTCCACAGCTGAACCAGGCAGCACGGCCGGCCTCCCCACGTTCCGTCGGGAATGAGGACGGCGCTGCCTCAGAGGACGGGCGGGACCGGGGCGGTCCCGCCCGTCCTCTGAGGCAGCGCCGTCTGCGGTAATGGCGGCCCGGACCTCCATGGAGGCTTTCCCGCTTTTGTTCTTCAGAACAAGCAAACGGGGCTTATACCCGGTATTTATTAACAACAAACACTACCCCCCATGCCCAGCACCTCAGCAGGAGACCTGTTAATACCACCGCAGTCTCTTTAGACTCCATGTTGCACAAAAGCCAAGGTACAAATCCCTGTTAATGGTTTCTCTACTGTAGTGGGAGACTAATTTGTGCCAGAGATTAGCACTAGTGACTGAAGTAAGTGAAGCCTTAGGCTGTATGAATTGTACCTTAACCTTGGTTTTTATCTATGGAAGTGTAACTGGTAGGTAAGGAACTGTAAGTAAAACTTTACAAGGTATTCTGTAACCAAAGGAAACGTCTCAAGACACAGTCAAAACTAGCTAAAGCTGCTTGCAGAGCATAGAAGTCTTGGGCAGTTCTGTTGGCACCATTTTGTTTTCCATGTTGGGAAAAGCATTTCCATTTCACAGACCTCCCGTTTAAAAAAAAAAAACAACAAAAAAAAAACCCACAAAAAACCACAAACAGAAATCACCCTGAGCCTGACTCCATGCAGTTCCAGTCACTGCCTATGACAGAGCAGAACCGGCATGACACAGGTGCCCTGGGCCAGCACATGATCCACAAGATGCAGCAGAGTTGAATCCTCCACAGCAGAGAACCAGAAGTGCCTGCCCAGTCCTCCTGACTGGGACATATTCCATCCTACGTTACTCCTTGTAGTACAAGTGGATGCTTGTACTTGCTCATCAGTGACCAGGAGGGTTCTCTGAAGAAAGTGTAGTGCAATGGTACACTTAAAGTTTGGTTTCTTGTTAGATGCAAAGAGTATGCCCCTTCTGCAAACAGAAGATTCTAGCTAGCCATAAGGACCAAGGTCTGTTTAACACTGAAATCTGAATGCTCAGCTAAGGTTTAAGTTACAGTTCATGTAAACTCAGCATACTGAAGATATGGAACCACTCAGCTTCTGCTGAATGTGAAAAATTACACGATGTTCTGCTCTGACAGTTCACTTCCAAGAACAGACTGAAATTATTTTCAGTATTCCAGTCTCAGACCTATAGCCATGTTCTACAATTAATTTCCAGCCTAAATCCCATAAATAAAGAACAAATACATCTCAGTTCATTAGTTTAATAAATCTACCATATTACAGACTAATGCAAACCAACATTAGAACAAACACATAGTAATTAGTGTATCAGACCTCATCTAAGGGAGATTACTTGATCATGAATAATCCGGTAACTAAAGGGATTAAACTCAGTTTTGTTGAAATACCCCCTAAAAATGTACAACAGTTTAAACTTAGTGTGCACCTTACTAGCTGGTTTCAGTTTTCAAAATGAAATGTAGCTGTAGTAGACACTGCCCTATCAGAATGCCTACATTATTTTTGTTTCTTAAACTAAAAGTTAGATTGTGCAATTCTAAAGAATTTATAGGAATTGCAACAGGAAAACAGTAGATATTAGCAATATACTACAATCAAACTGTTATATGAAGTATTAAACCTAGTTTTAATTCAATATTTAATGAATCATATTTAACATGACACTGATGTTTATAAGTACTAAAACAGACCACATCTACCACAATTTTGAAAAGGCAGAAACTTATAAATTCAAAAGTTTAGTGAGTCAGGCAGTCAAATTTCATCTTAAGCCATCCACGCAAGTTTTAGATAGCTCCTCTCTCAAAGCTGCTAAAAACAAACACCCCCCAATTTTCCTTAAAAAGGATCCAATCTTTAACCCCTGTGTAGCATTAATGCTACTTTTTACTCTTCTACTTCAGCACTTGTTTCTTTGAGCGCATTGCTCTGTTTGTGGATAAATGCAGCGGCTTTTGATTCCAATTCTCCCAGCTGTTCAAATGAAGAGGGACATGGATCTTGATCTTTAACAGTATCCAACAGCTTGCACATCTTCTCCCGAATGCGTTGAGAATATCGCAAAGGGGTTACGATTGTCATGTCTTTAACACTGGTGTCATTTGCCTCATGGTCCGTCTTCACACTTAGAAAAATTAAAAAAAAAAAAAAATCACTAAACATAGGCACATCATCATACAAGTTACCTCTGGAAATCTTCCAAAGGAAGATTTCCCCCTCCACACTACATCAGAGGGAAACTGTTCTTCCTGCTATGAGGGACAGCAGACAGCTGCCAGGAATCCAGCTTCATCAGATGCCAAAGCTGAGCACAGCTTTCCTAAGCCTGCTATCTTAGAAGAAATGTTGTGGCAAAAAAGAATTTAAACATTACCTGTTTTGTCCTGAGATTACTACCCAGATTTTTGCCTTAAAATACAATTAAGATAATCTTTATAGGATAGTTACATCTTGTTCACTTCTGTTGTACAACATACAACCACACCTACATTTGAAGAGGGGGGGACTGGAGACACCTACTTTTCTCTTTATCTAGCTCAGTGTAGAACTGCTACTGCCATGTGGGCTGTGGGAGGGGATCCTAAACCTGGAATTTATATCTCTGCCACAAAGAGGTTTGATTACTCTGTAGTGAGGCATTCAAAAAGCAAGACAGTTTGAATAAATAGAGGAATTTTTTAGAAAGACTTCCTTCTGAAGGAAGAAGCAGCAATCCTAAAAAACTAAGTTCCTGAGAGCTTTTAACCAGGTATTCACAAATGCAGTGCCTCCCTGTTTCAACAGGACACAAACATTACTGTTGCCCCAGACACTCCAAACTTTCCACAGTTACCTGAAGTAATCTTACCTTTCCAAGTATGGTGTGGTAGATGGATTGCACCTCATTAAATAAGATGTGTCATTCTTCTCAGGAGAATTAACTGCTTGGGCTATATCTTTTACCCCATTCTCATTCTGCTCTTCTGTTTCACATTTTCCTTTCTTTTTTGTACGTTCTTTAGTCTTATGCTTTTTATTCTTTTTTGGCAAGATCTCTTCTCTTGGTTTCAAGTCTAAATCCATTTCTTTTTTGATCACTTCACTGCTAGTCTCTGCCTTCTTGTCATCACTCTCTGCTTTTTGGTCATCGTCAGAGCCAAGATCCTTGAAGGCCTCCTGAACCTGCTCTACAGATGAATTTGGTTCCTTGCTGATTTCCACTACCTCACTTAAACGAGCTTCTATCACAGTTCCCTCTAAAATTGAAATATTGAAGAAAGTACAGTTTTGATTAGTTACAACTAAAGAGAGTTTAATGTTTTAGAGAAATCTCTGAAATATTAAAGCCTTACATGAGAATGAAAGTTAAGTATGTGTTGAGTCTGAGCCACAGCTATTTAAGTTACTAATATTTTTGTCACCTTCAAGAACCTGCAACCTGAAAACTCAGGCTAAGTACATCCTGAGAAGTCATTCTCTTCCTTCCCAAGCACAGCAGCTCTGAACAAGTATCTCAGTCAGTTTCTGGGATCAAATACTTGTCAGGTTATGTTATATCGAAGATTAATGTATATGGCTACTTTGCTTCCAAAATAGGAATATTTACCACCTTTAATCTATGCTATGCCATAACACAACCATGCATCTGCTAGTGAAGGAGTTTGTGTCAGGGGCAACTGATTTTTAGCTCACAAGAATGTTTTTATTTACTCTTTATCAGGCTAAAATAGCTGGACAACATTCCTTTGATAGAGTTTAAGTAGAAAGTATGGATATGAAAGCATCTCCACTACTCATTTTAATATGCCCACAATTGGAAAGCATTAGTTTAGTCAAGGTTGTTTTCAAAGACAATCAAGTACAAACTGATCACAGAGAAGTATCCACAAAATAGAATTTAATATAGGCACAAATAGTTTAAACAGTTAGCTTGTGTTGCCCATCAAGCCAGACATTTAACTAGACTAGAGTACTCAGACTTACCATCCTCAGACTTAAAAAGGCTTTTGGTATTTTTCACAGTATCTATTAGCGTGTGTCGTAGTTCATCTTTAGGCTGGAAAAAAGTTGTAGTGTTTTAGAAAAACAATTCCAAATTAATCATCATTTCAGCTTATTTGATATAACAGTTGCAAGGAAAGTGGTACAGACCACACGATGTTCATATTACAAACCCTTTATTTAAGGCTGTTCAGACATAAGTGAGAACACAAGTGAATCCTATATTTTCTGTATTTGGTGCACTAAGGCTGTATTTGATGCCCTGATATTGCTGACATTAAAGCACAGGAATTCAGTCCATCAATAAATGTAAAATTAAGTTCTGTTTTAGGTTTCTAGTGATACTAGAAGCCTCAGTCCTTAATTTCAGCTAGGTGGGACATCATATGATATTTTGATGATCCCAAACCTTTCTTCTTGATAGTAGTAAATATCTACAGTGGTTACAGAGCAAACCAAATCCATTTTTTTATGTTCAAGTAGGTCACATGGCTCTCCTTCACTACACAAGGATTTATTAAAATCAGAAGTAGTTTTATTTTATGTACCATACTTTCATGCCTCTATATTTAACTCAAACATCAAGGCAAGCTGCTCACCATTGCTCCTGCCAAAATTGCCTCCTCATAGACAGCAATAAGCTTTTCAAGAGGGCCCATCTGTTCAAGACGCATGCGGCAGATCCAATATTTTGCAAGCTTTTTAGCCCCAGGAATGCTGCGTGTCAGATCTTCCAACATGGCACGCACTTCATCGCCTTGATATCCCTAAAGTCAACACAAGAGCAGAGATTTAAATGCAGTGAACACTTTCAGGTGCTGTATTTTAGCTGGTTTTGAACTAGAAAGCAAGTATTTTTTCTTTCTTTGGAGAGGAACCCTGAAAGTTGAAGATGGCAAGTATTTCCAAGACTGAACTATGAACTTGAGCAGAAGAATTGTCATTCACCTATTCTTCCAAAGGAGAATTATTTATACAGTATTGTAAGTAGAAGGGATAGTAGAATGCATAGACATCTTCAGAACTACTTAAAACAGACTTTTCAGAAGTCCAAGCGAGCTTCTGCAAATGCAAACTTGTTTTAGATTAATTACTTCATAGCTACTCTCATTACATTATAGCTTTTCTACTTTATTATGTTACCATTATTGCCTAATCTTATTGGCTAGTTCAGTAAGTTAGTGAAGCTTAAGTGAGAACTAATTTCTTCAGGTGTCAGCAAAAAGCTATGATATTGCTTAGCCTGGGAAGCAATTAGTCCCCTGCATCCGATCCACAGGTCCAGCGTGCCTGTAGGACTTGCATGTTGTAGGGACCTATATGATTAGAACTTGGTAGGCAAGGGACTGAATACCTGTTCGGTTAACTGCAGACATTCTGCAAGAGTCTTGTTGACCTTTTCACTATGTGATACATGCTCTAAAGAATCACCAGAAGAGAATTCTTGTCCTTCACTTTTAGACTGGGGTCCCAGAAACACAGATATAGGAGGTCTCCTCATCACTTTTCCTCTAGATGCCCTCCATTCATCCAGGCGAGCTCTGCATTTAAAAATATTATTAGTTGAAGTGACATGTTTTATCTTTTTTACATTGACTGACACTAACTAGAGTAAGGCATACAAAGATGTACTTTCCAGATAGTCCTCTCCCTTTAATCCTAAAAGGAATACAGCTGCCATTTAGACCTGCATGGAAATTTCAGAGCCATGCTATCACTATCTGCTTGAGGTATCTATCAGGTCAGAATACTTTAATCTCTCCCTTTCCAGCAGCAACAATAGACTTAGGCTACAGACTCTTTTTTTTCAAGAGGGTAAAAAGTGCTTCTGATTTATTAATCTGTGCCACCTCTCTTCCCTAATCCCGCTTCAAACCAGAAAACTAGAAACTATTTCTAAAGACACAAAGCATGGAGAGCAGCCCAGAACAACCCTATCACACAGCTTTTAAAATCTGAAACTGATGTACAAGCGTAATTCAGTCTTCATATATATTTCATTTCAACCCAAACCCCCCAGGCCACCAATTTTTAGTAAATGTGACTTTCTACAAGGAGCTCTACCAAGAATACCAAATAACTTTTAGATTATTAATCTTCACCCCATCATCTAAGCTGCAAAATACATAATTGACAAGTGCTCTCCTTCAGTCCATAAACACACTCAATTCTACATACATCCTGCATCAGTCTTTTTTTTTTAAAGCAGTGGCATGCATGTGCAATTTACTTACAGGATTATCTGTCATGCTTAAGGCTGTCACAACACAGCCTAAAAACCAGAGAGTTTGAGCAATATACATTTTCTATTTATAATCACACAGAACAAGCTGTAAGCCTGAAGAGCTGCTGCAATTAGTCTGAATCCTGATTTTTCAGTATTAAGTCTACAGTTTTAGTCTGCTGCCTTGGGCATCAAGTTCAAACACTCAGTTCTCTTATTTTTCAGCGCATCTACAGCAAGAAATAGATCAAAATATATATTCTGGGAAAGAAGGTCTAAATACCTCCCAGGATCAAGCTACGACAGTGAATAATTCAGCTACCTTCTCTCTTCTGCTGACTCTTTCGGCAGAACAGATTTTCTGTTGCCATTAGTTTTAGAATCGTGTCCCAACTTTGTACCAGGAAAAACAGAAATTGGTTTTGCTGCAGCTTCTGGTCTTGCATCTTCACAAAAATCTGCACATTTCTTCACCCCTAGTGCTGTGCGGTCAGAAGTGTTAGAAGCAGCCTTTGGTGGCTGTGGTCCCCTTCCACCAATCATTTTTTGGACTGTTACTTTCTTTGGTGCTACAGCAGATGTCGGTTGCCATTTCTTCAGACTGGACTGTGAGTTAGTAGCAGCATTGTTAGATGGTTTGCTCTGGAATGGGAGGACACCATTTGGTTTTACAGAATTAGGGTAGTTTGTTACTGTGATGGTCTTCAGAACTACACTACAGCTGCTCATGGACAAAGAACTTGCTGGTTTGGAGGCAGAAGGAAGAAGCTTCTTGCCTGGCAAAGAACTCTTTTCCCCCTCACTTTTTGGTGCTTTTCGAAAAGAGTTTATCTTGGATTGGATAACTTTGCCACGATATGTACCAAGCACTGGTTTCTTTGGTAGGCTGACACTTGAATTTTGTTTTTCTGCGATTAATTGCT
Organism: Balaeniceps rex; assembly: GCA_013401315.1. Taxonomy (NCBI): domain Eukaryota; kingdom Metazoa; phylum Chordata; class Aves; order Pelecaniformes; family Balaenicipitidae; genus Balaeniceps; species Balaeniceps rex. The sequence goes on from VYZW01025324.1 coordinate 33,024, forward strand.
TCTCTTTTATGCTTTTTATTTGCAAGAAGGACTTGCTAAGTGACACATGCTGAGATTTTATTTCAGTGACTTCATCCTTGGAAGCATGATCTTCAGGATTATAGTTTGTGCCTGATATGGAATTTGTCAGTGTGATTGTGGAAGAGCTTAAAATAACATTTTTTCCTGAGGTTCCGCTTGATTGGTCCCATGACAGTTTATTAGCATTTTCTTTATTTTCCTGAAATCAAAAGCATATCCATGGAGATGTTAGAAGTACATTCATGCTGCACGTTACTTGTTTCCAAAGAGGATTTCACTCATTTACAGGACTAAAGTGATTAACAGTAAATGCCACTGTAAAAATTTCTACAAAAGTAATATATATACACTGAGTAGAATATTTGTCAACTATTATTGCAGAATTCACATCAAAACAATCAAATAATGATTTAAACTCTGCCTTGGAAGTAAGAAGGCCTAACCTGAGGGTTACACTCCTCTTACAGAAACAACTCTCTTAAAGCAACTGCTTGCTTGTAACTGCCAAAATCACCTTTAAGAAGAGCCATGAAGTAGAAACTTGCTTTAGGCTGTATGTAGTCAAAAGCAGTATCTCAGTTTGCATACCCCATCACTTAATGGCAGCACCATTCCTCTGCTTAGTGTGGATAGTCTACTAACACAAGGTAGTGAGTAAAGCCTTTAATTAGGGGATTAAGATATGCTACCAGAAGAGGTAGAATTTTTCTTACTAATGAACTATAGGATGCTGTAGCTAAGAATAGACACGTGAGTTTTATATGGCCTTACTACTCCCTGAAACCCTCAAACATATGTTCTTAGCATAACCCTAGCCCAGAGGCCATGAGAAGTGGGACCTAGTCTTTTCCTCCAAAGAAGATGCTCTACAGCAACTAATTCAGCATTGTCGAAGCAGCAGCTTACGGAAGAGTGAAAGACCCAAACGCAGGAAAAAAAAATGTGAATGACACATGGAAGTCTGCATAAGCTGATACTCTTCTCCTTTAAGGAAGATGCCCTTGAATTGTAAGAAAACTACACTGCATCTCATTTCCTGATCTGTCATTCAGGCTTAGAAGTTAGATTTGACCAAGCCAGTAACTAGAGCTTGAGTACAAGGGCTGCTGTTTAAGGAAGCTATGTAGTTTAACTCAATTTTAAAATCACACGAGACATTAACACAGACCAAAATATCTCCCTTCAGAAAATTTCTAACACACTTTTGTTATCACTTTTGGAATTTTTCCCCTCAACACTCAGTTTTGAGGTCTTAAGGTTTTTGCTTTCCTCCTCAAATAACCCCAGGTCTCTCAAATCTTTTGGTACCCAAACTCAAAGCCATCTAATATGAACCACACAGGCTTTGTGTCTATTTTTCTCCTCACCTTTCACTGAGAACAGGTCTGGAGAAGAATCTGTGTTTTGCTATTTCTAAGCAGCACAACCATGTGCACCTTAATTCTGGAAAAGTGACACAAAATGGTATAGGGAAAACATTCCCTTGAACTCTGATTAGGTATTAGCATCTACTTCTGATTACATTAGATTTGCCAGCAGTTAGTTTTGTTAGCAGTTTGGTTTTCTTCCAAGTAACAGACTACAATAATAGAAGAATTATCTACTCTGACAGAAGACCTTGCTCAGATTTTAAATAATTTCCCTGAAGACTGAAAATATATCCAAAAAGTTCTGAAAGTTTCAAGAAAAGTTGTTAGATTTTAATCATTATTTCAGCAATAAATGGTATCCTCTTTAAGCCCCTCTCCAGTCAGGTACAAACTGAATATCAATATTCACATTCAGTAATGTGACAGCTCTCTAAAAAGCATGTATTAAGCAGTCACTGAATAAAGTTTTAACAAACTGCACTTCTGCACCTGCAAACTTCTCATGCTCTGAAAGTCGTATAACTTAATACAGTTTAAGTGAGTGGAGTGTTGTAGCCACAGAAACAGAGTGCCATTGGTATTTGAGTACTAGTCAAAAACTTACCATTTCTGGCTTTGGAGATATTGAGAGCTGTATTTTGTCTTGCAGTTTATTGCTAGTTGCTCTCCTAGTTCTGCTACTGCTTAAAAAAAAAAGACGACATCTTAAATCATCCTGCAACATAACAAAGGAATGTATTTTTAGAGTAAGTTCACATGGTCCTGGTGGCAGTCTGCAGGCTGAATTCACGCTGAAGCACTTCTGTTCAGCTTGTACTCTTCCTCCAGAAAAAATAAATGGCTAAGCAACCACTGATCAGGGCCCTGGCTGCAAAAGATCCCTTCTTGCACCATGAAGAGCTGGCTAACAGAGTGGAAGAAAAGAGAACAGACCCTATTTACTGCATGTGCCATTCTCATGTTTAAGGATGAGCACCAACCTGTCTGGCCTGATGAATCTGCTACAGAAGGTCAAGTTTCTAAATGCTGCAGTTGAGGGGGAAGGGGGGGCAGCACAAGGAGTTGAAGCTCAGCTACGGCAATCATCTGAGGCCAGGCCATCTGAGGCGAGTCTGAACAAGGGTACATAGTTCCTACCACACTGACAGGTTCCAAAACCTGTAGTCAGGCATCAAAGTTGGCATCAGACTACCCAGTGAGTAACAAAACCACCAAGACCAGTATTATCTCCTAGCAACTATGAAAATGTATTGACAGCTCAGAAGAAAAATGTCTCAATTTAAAGTTACAAATCCAAATTCTTCCTCAGAATGCTTCATGATGCATTCACATATGAAACATGTGGCACTACTGCATGTGACTGAAAATTAACATTCCAGTTAGAGCAACTGATATCATTGCACCAGATGATCTTCTGGAAGCTGAGTTGAAAATTAAGATAAAGATACATTAGTGACTTTGAAATGCTGGAGAAAGCAGTCTGCATCGCACTGTCAGAGAATACATGTTAAGGGAACCGATGAGAAGTCAACAGCATGGAACAGTGATACCTTAACAAAAGGGAAATATCTGCAAAATAAAAGCATTAGTCATAACCACACACACGATGGCTCTAAACAATGAGTTAACTGAAGACTATGAAAAGCCCTGGAATTTAATAGCCAGAGAAGAAACTGAAAGCAAGGAAAAGTAAAGTAGATCAAATGCTAAATTGAGAGTATTGCTACAATGAAAGTAGTTGGCACTGATTTTCTAACACAAGATAGCTTTCTACAACATGAAAGCACTTGTCTTTTCCTGCTACACAGAGCAAATTTTTGACAGGTTGTATTTACCCTTGTTATTTATGCATATTTTATATTCAAAGGTTATTGTTCAGTTAGATCTGTACTACCAAGCAGTTCTGTGCTGTTGAATGTGCGACCATGCCACCTCAAGTATACAAAATGCTAAGCAAGACTTCCCATTTAGATGGGAACTAATTTCAGACAAATTTACCATTTGCAAAAACATTAAAATAAGTGACAAATCTACACCATGAACTAATGTTAGAGCTAGAACCCTCCGTACTCCTTGACACCACTATCTTCTCCAGAGAAACTTTTGTTGCTTATTGGAAGGTGTCCTGGTTTTGGCTGGGATAGAGTTAATTTTCCTCATAGTAGCTGGTATAGTACTGTGTTTTGGATTTAGTATGAGAATAGTGTTTTTGTTGTTGCTGAGCAGTGCTTACACTAATTCAAGGACTTTTCAGCTTCTCATACTGCCCTGCCAGGGAGGAGGCTGGAGATGCACAAGAAGCTGGGAAGGGACACAGCTGGGACGGCTGACCCCAACTGACCAAAGGGATATTCCATACCATATGACATCATCCTGAACAAAAAACTGGGGGCATTGGTCAGGGCAGGGGGGGGCACAGCCACTGCTTGGGAGATGGCTGGGCACGAGCGGTGAGCAGCTGCATTGCGCATCACTTGTTTTGTATATTCTTTTATCATTATTATTTTCCCTTGCTTTTCTGTCTTATTAAATTGTCTTTATCTTAACCCACAAGCTTTACCTTTTTACCAATCCTCTCCCCCATCCCTCTGTGGGGACAGTGAGCGAACGGCTGTATGGTGTTTAGCTGCCTGCCAGGTTAAACCACAACAGAAGGTCTTATACAAAATGTCCAGACTTTAGACAACAGCAGGAAGAAGATTTAAATACAAGCGAATAAAAAGAAGCACTACTAATTGGGGGTAGGTGCCCACATTCTGTTTACAGAACATTATGCCTACCTGCTAGCCATCACACAGGCTGGGTTTTATTACAGTATATTGGCTTTTAGCAGAAAACAGTGAATTAGTAACTATAAAAGTACAATGAAGCCAGATCAAGTGGATGCAGCATAGCCTGAGTAGAAAGCGGGGGAAAAAATGTTATTTGCAAAACGAGCGTTATAGAGGCAAAGAGCAAGGTGGCATCTGAAATAAGAGCTCCGCCATGAAGGTGTCCTGTCCTGTCTCAATCTTTAAAGGAGCAGGTAATACACTTCATGAATTGCATCTATTATGCATTTGCTTAACAAAAACTTTCAGTATTTGCTGACAATAAAAGGACTTTAGGAAATCCATGTGGTCACCACTCTCATTGCATGGTCTCACCTTTTGGTTGAGGTTCTCTGCAAGAACTGCTATTTACATCTTTCCCATCAACCATGGACCTTTCTAAAGGAACGTAAGCCATAGCAGAAATACTACCTGATCGATGCCTGGTTTTCTTGAATGGGCACACCAGAAAAGGTCTTTTTTCTTGATAGATATTCTTCAACTTTTTGTCGTCTTTGTTCTAGTGGGTTTAAAAAAAAAAAAAAAGACATTCAATTTTCAGCTAAAATAGTAACGCCAGACAAACTCTGCCTCTTAGAAAAAAGTAAGTGCAATTAGAAAAGCATCAAGACATTCTAAGACATAGACCCTGGGGATTAAGAAAGTCTTTAGTTTAATATCCACATCTTATGATGTCTTACACATTCTCTCATTTCTTGTGAAAATCTATGTTCAAGGGGCAGTTGAATGTAATTTCACAGCTATACAAGATGGCTGTTTTGCTGCACTAAGCTGAAAGAAACGCGATTTTGTGGTCTGAAGAAATCAGGCTCTTTCTTTTATCTTCCGGCTGCCTGTCCAGTATTTCACATACTTACTGTTGATTCAGCAAGCACACTTTTCACTTGTGACAGTAGCTAGGTAAGCATAGCATGCATGAAAAACACCATGCACATGAACCCAACTGACCATCTGTAAAATCATTTGCTTCTCTTCCATTGTCATCTGGACATCTGCACAAATGTTGGACCAATGGGAGTGTTAATAACAGCACAAAATGATCCTGAAAAGGTCTTAAGCCATCTGTCACTGTCTTAATACAGAAAGTCATTCCAGAACAGGATACTATTTCCCATGTTTTCACTGGTTGACTGCACAACAGAAACTTAAGTCCTTCGTAGGACTACATTGTTGATCTTTTCCAGAGACCTTTCCTTATTCAGATTGGGAGCTAGTGACCTTGGCTTACTGGGAGCAGCTGGGATAAGGTGGTCCTGGCACACAAAACAAGCTCAAGCATCCACACAGCCAGTCTAGACAGTTAAGACTCCAAGTCTTACAACTGTTTCACATGCAGTGGGATGCAAGAGCAAGAAGTTAAAGCATTATCTTTGACTCAGAACAACAATTCCTTTATGGCATTCAGGAACTTATGGCATTGTGCCATCCTCCGTCATAGACAGGCTCATTCAGCAGTGGAAGTCTTCAATGAACTCACATATAAAATCCAACTTCTGCCCCTCCTAGACAGGCATGAATCCCCTTTTGAATCTGTTTGCATGTGTTCTTTATCTTTCATATTTTTTCTTGCCCATTGTTCTGATTCACAGTTCAGAAATCTCTGCAAGGTCCATCAACATGTTCCCTCAATGCTGAGATATTTCTGTATTACTGAAGTTCATACAGTAGAAATTGCTAAAATATTATTGCCTTTGAGGACCTGAATGTTAATCCTGAAAAGAAGTAAGCACTTCATCGCACACTCTCCGTGGTAAAAAGTTGTCATCCCACAGGATGGTGTAATTACCCTCAGAAGCTCCTCCTAGTAAGGGAGAGCTGAAAAAGGCAAGTTCTTTCTCATGCACTGACACATCAAAGCCTGAAACACACAGCCAGCAGAGAGGATTGAGACTTAGGCTTGTGGCAATGCTGCATTTCACTTAGGATATAGTGCTTTTTTAAGCATACCTGTCCAAGCCCACACTGACTGAAGCGCAAGAGGCAGTGCACATCACCTGCTTCTGAAGAGGTGTACATCAGAGGTGTGCCCGCCAAGAGATGCTACACAGCAGCAAGCTCAGCGTGCATCCTAGAGCCTCCCAGGCATCTTCTGCTTCAGAAACTCGGGTCTCATAGACTCCAAACAGCAAAGCCCCATCAAAGCAATTCAGTTCGCTTAACTTGCAGAAGCCAAACCGGTCAGAAAATAATAAACAGAAGAGTGCAGATCTAGATGGGAGCATTTGCCTGTTTCAACAGAATGCTCTTAAGTTAAGGCGTGCCTTTTATAATGAAGAAAGTCTTTCACTCCAGAAGCCCTGCCTGGGGGGAGAGCATCGGGCCCAGCCCTGCGAGAGGAGGGTGAAGTCTCATCAACCCGCTCGCACCGATCAAAGGCTCTAAGGCCACAACAGCAGGCACTACTGCCAAGACCTGGCCGGTCTCCGACCCCGCCTGAGGCGCTTGCCCTCGTCTCCCGCTTCCCGGTAAAAGCGACCAGGAACCCTCTCTCACCGACTCCTCCCTTATCCGCCTTAGCCTTACCCGCCGCTACGCGGGGCGGTCACAACAGAGAGCCGTTCAACCCCTCGGGACTTTGCCTCCCGGTGCCCGCCCCACAGCCTCACCTCTGTACGCCGGCTCAGACCTGCGGCTAGCCGGGAGCTGCGGAGGGGAGCGCGCCGCCATGGCCGCCCGCGATATAAAGGCAGTTGCGAGGGGTGGTGCGCGGCGGCCGCCGTTTGAATCACCCGCCGCACAGCGGCTCCCTGATTGGGCCGGCCGCGGGACTTGAACTGGCCAATAGCGAGCGGGAGGGCTATGCCCGCTGCGCTTGCTATGGTGGCTGGGCCGGCAGGGGCGGGGGCGGGCGTCCGCCCGCCCGCCCTCTGGTGGGCGGGGCGAGCGGTGGAGCGAGAGGCGGTGGGAAGATGGCGGTGGGAAGATGGCGGCTGCTCCTCAGGCCGCCGCTAGAGGGCGCGGAGCGGTCGGGAATGTGGCCTGCTCGCCCTGCGGCTGCGGGTGGGGAGCGGCGGCTGCGGCCTGGTCTGCCGGCGGCAGCGAGGGAGGGGAAGGGGCTGCGCGCTCGCCATGGACAGGTTCGCGTGGACCAGTGGGCTGCTGGAGCTGGGGGAGACGCTGGTGGTCCAGCAGCGCGGTGTGCGCCTCTGCGACGGGGAGGAGAAGGTGATGGGAGC
>VYZW01025326.1:4511-190778 GCA_013401315.1 Balaeniceps rex
TCATTGCATGGCTGGAAGAGCAAAATCCATATTGGCGGAAAGAAAGAGGTGCAGATTTTGACACAGCATTCATTATGAGAGGCAGGAGCAAACAGAAGGAAGTTATTTGGAGAAAAGAATAAAAAGGCACAGCCAAACTTGTTTTTCAAGAAGGGAAGAAAAATACAACTCGTGTTGAAAGGAGTTGGGGAAGAGGTGGAAAAAGAGATACTTTGGGGAATGGTGGAAGTGAGAAAAAAATGAATGCTCTCAGTAAGATTATGGTTAAAGAGGAGTTTGAGTGGGGAAAGAAGTACGACATTAATAAAGCAGATAAAACCTTGACATCTGGAAGAGCAAGGAGTAAATAATCTCTGATGTGGAAAGGGGTTTGATTCCTATGTGGAAGGGGCATTTTAAGAACTTAGAGGGTTTGTTAACTCTGCTACCTATTGTTATGAAGGTAAAAAGCTCTTACCAGCAGGTTTTGGGGGCAATTTTATTCCACTACATGAGGATAATATGGGGGAACGCACAAAAGAGTTCTTGGACACCAGAGAATCTATCATCTGCTCAAAAGCTGTACTCCCTGAACCAGTTTTAACTCTATTCAAGTCAACCTCTCCACAGTATTCCACCAACTTGGTTTTTTAAACGTATCCCAACAATAGTCAATTACTTCATGTATGTGTCTGTAAGAAATGTTACCAAAAATTCTCTTAGAGACAAATTGTGTGCTTTTTGTACTGCTCAAAGCATACAATTGAAAGGGATATCCTGAGATGTTATTCTGTCTCTTGTTATCAAAGCAGCCATATTTTATAATCTTGCAGATAAAATGATCACTCTTCGTATTAAAGTTCATTAAACATTTTCGTGCCCTCCACCTGCTAGAAGATTCTTTCATACCTTCCTTTATAATTTGTAGCCTAATTGGGGCTATGGCTGATTCACATCCATTTGCTTTTGTGTCAGCATGTAGCATTTTTTTATTTGACTCTTGCTCATATTGGCACATTCACCTCATTTAAGCTGCAGGTCATCTTAAAGCTCCTCCTGCAACTCTTGTACCATTTTCATTCTGCTGATGAGCTCGACCAGCCAGAAGCTGCAGTTGCTTTGCCTTTATGAGATACTATCTGTTACCTGATGCTGAGTAACTGTTGGAGTGCTCTTGCTTGGCCATACTTACTGTCTACTCTTTTTTTCCTCTACTTCAGAAATATCGCTAGGGTAAATAGAAGTAGGGGCAGGTTATTTGAAATGTGTATCATTTGCCATTCCGAAGGATTTTGTGACCATCTCAGTTGTTCTACGAGCGTGCATGAAAGGGGACAATTTCATTTGTTAAACTACAACCAAATGCAGCTTTAAAATTTGGAGTCAGAAGCATTTCATACCATAGGTGTTTTATTTTCTTTTTCTGTGTAATGCTTTGAAATGATCTTTGCATTCTAGTGAGTTACTGAATGACTCCAGCTTATTTGTAGAGTGATTATATAGCCAGGATAGTTCCACAGCTTTATTATGCTGTTTGATATAGGGGAGTATTCTTCTTTTAACGTATTTAGATCAATATTTTGAGTTTTATAGCATCACTGTACATCTTGCCTTAATCTGTGATGTTAAATTTGCAATATCCTCTTCCACTACCGTGTTTAATATATTAATTTCACTGGGGCATTTAAAATGCTGATGAGAAACTGGTGAGCAGCAAATTAATTTCACTTCTTTTTACAATCTGCCAACTAAATTAGACTTTTCTTATACAAAGATTAAAACAGCATGAGGATTAAGGCTTTATAAATGCAGAATAGTTTGCAGAATCAGGACTCAAAATAAGACCTATCATCTTTTTAATGGATTTGCTATTTCACTTCAGTTCTGAGCATCACAAAAAGCTCTCTTAAGTCCAAGAATAACCCAGAATACATACATTGGGAAACAGTAGCGTAAGCACTCTGTGAAATGAAGTGTTTGAAATTCCTTATTATTATCATAACAGTAAAATTGCTATTTCAAAGGAGATAGTCTCTTTAGAGGTGCAGAAAATAGCAATAGAATATGGTAATTGAATTATAACCTGCTTTAAAAAGAGTAAGACGATGTTCGAAAACAGTACCGAAGGTACTGGAAGCAACGTGAAGTCTCTTAGTAGGATTTTTCTTTTCTTTTTGGCTAGGTTTTTTGTGATACAATACATTGGTTTAATTGCGTTCTCTAATCCATTCCTAATCAAGTCAGTCTGTTGTTCAGTTATCTTTTGGATTATAATTTTCCCATATGTACTCAAAGTTAAAAAATCAGCTTTCTGTATATAAAGGTGGGGAGGAAGACGTAGGCATGTTTTGTCATTAAAGCCTCATTCTGATAGTCATAAAGGAAAGTCTTTCTGTTAAATTCAATGAAAATTTGATCATCATGCATGCTGTGCATGGATACTCTAGGGAATATAGTATTAACAAAACATGAATAATTCACGATTAAAGCTAAGAACCAACATGTTTAGTAAATATACAAGATCGCCATATTATGGGTGGGTACCCAAGAGCAGCAGTGTACCCCTTAGTCATTCAGCATTGGCAGGGCTGGATGGGCTTTACTTTCTCTGCAGCTAAAAATTTGATTTGATTTCAAGTCCTGCTAGTTGTTTATTTAATATGCAGGATCGTTCATCATATGCTCTATTTATGCTTTTATTTCGCCATTCAAACTATACTTGAAATTTGCTTCTTCTTTTACTTAGCATTCTCAACCTTCTCTTTTGGGAGGTTGTTTCCTCTTCAAGAGTTGCTAAAAGTCTTGAGAGGTCAAGGAAATGCTTTCCTTGAATAATTTTAAGTCTGCTTTTTGCAAGTGAAATAGGGTTCTGAGTGAAATATATGGTAGACATCTTTGGGAATAATTGACTTCTGAATAGTTCCTCGAGATTTAATATCTCTAAGTTCTCAGCTTTACATTCCAAGTTTTACTATGAAGAGGATCTGAGAAGGATTTTGTCTGTTTACTAATTTTTTCTGTCAGCTCCTGGTTTTGATTAATGAAGTTGTTGCCATGTCCTGTCTACAGTAGAACAGCATTTTAATAAAATTGATGTTCTAAATGGTTTTCCAAGAATTATGGGCAATAATACTTGTTTTATACTTGGGAAGCAATCATCCACTACTTTCCTATGAATCCTCATACTATGGTTAGCTTTAGATCTTCCAAAGCCCTTCTTTTCCTGTTTGTTTTTGAGGCAGGTGTTTTTCCCTGTGCTGACACAACCAATTATTTTATTCTTTTATAGTATCCAAGATTCTGGAGTAACATTAGGACATGCTTCATCTCAATTGTTTTGAAGACTGAACCAATTTTTACTCATTACATAGGAAAATTTAGACCTGTCTGATTAATTCTAGTTCGAGGGACATGAATGGTAGCTTTCACTTAAAATAGAAGAGTATTTCTGGAATTTCCAAAACAGAAGTTAGCTCGTTAAGCTTGACCACATTAGGTAACTGAGATCAGCTCAGGTACCAAGATCATCTGAATTTGTGGACAAAAGCATAGATGATTTGGAGGTGTGAGCAAGCTCTGTATTTATCTAATACATGAAGATTGGCTGATCACTCCTCTCTGTTTCATTCATTCCATCTTAATGCTTTGAGATTGCCATTGCTGCTTCTTCAAAGCCAATCCATTAAGGCCACTAAGTACTATGGTAGTGTAAGTCTATCACGTATGTATGGAAACTGTGGTCCCCCTCTGCAGCAGAAGACATTAAAGCCTTTGAAAAAAACCCTCACAAAACCCGCATGTCATTTGTGCAAAACGAAAGATCTAGAACGCTCCGAATTCAGATACAAAAAGACATGCTCATTCTTAACTTTCATTTCCAGCTGGCCTTTGCTCTATTCCCACATTAGAAAGCTGATTCATTTTTTTAAAGACTTTTTTAAAGCACTATAAGGTTACCATGCCAAAGAGCATGAAACCAGCCCTGTTAGATACCATGTCTGGTTATGTGCTCTGTGCATGAGACTGACATGAGCTATGACTATGCTCGCCCCTTAGAGAGGACTAAATCCCTTGCTTTGAGCAAAGCGTAACTATATAGTCTCGGCATTAAACCGAATATGGCACTATACAGGATTGGCACCATGCTGAATATGCAGTATTCATATAGAGATTGGCTGTGCGGGGTTCTTCACCTCAGACATAGAGCTGTCTGAGGCATCACCGAGACACCCACTGAGTTGCTGGTACATAGTAAGACTTGGCTGAAAATTGGGAAAGAAAACCTGTCCATGCAACAGTTCCTCTAACCCATCCAAAGGTATTTACTGAGCTACTCCCCCTCTGCTCCATGGGCCTTCGCTCTGCCCCATGCAAGGTGTCTCAACCACCTGCTTAGGTTCTCCTTTACCTTGTTGACTTCATATGGGATGGGAACTTGCAGATACCTCTGCAATCCATGTTCTCCATATTTTCATGTCTTACTAGAGACACAGGAAGATGCAGAAATGTCCATCAGTTCAAAGGAAGTCCGGTTCTGCTGTTTGGTACAAAAATTGTATTTTAAACATTTATTAAGACCTGTAAATATTTTAAAGTCCTTCCGACTTGAGATTATTGCATTACATAAATGTTTAATAGATACAGAAGCTGCACTTAAAGCAGTGATGATTAATGCATACATACCTCTGGAATATGTATAGCTTTCAGACTGGCACTAACAGAAACAAACCTGAACATTCTTAGCACTCATTACAAGAAGCAGAAAAATGTCCTGTTACCAATAGAAAGCCTCTCACAACATGTATTCATGAGAGAAAACTAATAACTGTTCACCTTTCTCATTGTTGATTCTCATTCAACTCTAACAACATTGTGCCCAGTTTTCTGGCATATTACAGAACTGAGGTTCAGCGTAAGCCCATTTTTACTTGTCTGATTTTTTTCAGAGCCACAGCATACCTGCAGATACCCTGCTACCTCAACCAGGTCATGGTTGTTCAGCCTGGAGAAGAGAAGGCTGCAGGGAGACCTTTATTGCGGCCTTTCAGTACTTAAAGGGGGCCTATAGGAAAGATAGGGACAGTCTTTTTAGCAAGGCCTGTTGTGACAGGACAAGGGGTAATGGTTTTAAACTAAAGGAGGGTAGATTTAGGCTAGATATGAGGAAGAAATTTTTTACAATGAGGGTGGTTAAGCACTGGAACAGGTTGCCCAGAGAGGTAGTGGAGGCCCCATCCCTGGAAACATTCAAGGTCAGGTTGGATGGGGCTCTGAGCAACCTGATCTGGTTAAAGATGTCCCTGCTCACTGCAGGGGGGTTGGACTAGATGACCTCTAAAGGTCCCTTCCAACCCAAAGCATTCTATGATTCTATTCTATGATTCTACGATCCCTCACATATGTTCATGGTCCAGTCTCCTGCTAGATAAGGACCAAGTCTTGTAATCCATTTAGTCCTGTTCATACCTATATAGAAATCTCCTGCCACACGTAAGAGGAGATTTTTTTTTTGTTTCTCCTGTTTTTAGGAGGGAACAGCTTACAGCCCTGTGGACTAGGTGAGATCCACTGATCCTCTGTATGCTCCGAGGGCAGCTGCCTCCTGTTCACAGGCAGCCTCTGAAAGCCCCTAGGTAATCCGGAGTCTCTTTTCCAACATGATCCCTCAGGATCAGGAGAAGGAGGGCTGCAGTGTCAACTGCAGCTGTGTGAGCTCTGCAACTAGCCTGGTTTGCCCGCAGAGTTAGGAGGGGGTCTGTGTGCTTGCTTCTCAGGGCTACGGGGCGGGGTGCCAATGGCCATAGACCCAGCTTTGTTGTAGCCCCGACAGCAATTTAATTCCTCTCGTGAAATGGGAGATATGGCCTGGAATCCTTAGTCAACAACTCACTACAAATTAAATTGTCTTCATATAAAATTTTCAAGTTCAGGCCAAAAATTACAGGGAGTCACAATTGCTCTTCAAGGCAGACTGATGGTCACTTGATAGAAACGAAGCACTGTGAGTGACGGGGCAGTAGGATGCCCAGGTTTGGGACACTCCTCCACCTGGAAAGGGGGGAAGCATCTGGCAATGCAGCAGCATTCAGTTCATGTCTATCATGACGTATATCCAGATCACATCAGCAAGATCTCTGATGCAGAAGCCATTAGCTATCACCATCATCTCTTCAGCTGATTATCCTGAGGCTTTTTATTTGATCAAAGGAAAAATGTGAGCGTGTTATTTTACTTGGAAGCAGGAGCACACCTGGTTGAATACATCGACTGAAATGTCCTGCTAGAGGGAAAGCTAACATCTCTGTGTCCAGCTGGAAATCTCTGCGCACCTCAAAAGCTCACTTTGCACAGTAATTTGATAATAAAGGAAGCGTTAACAGTAACACCCACCACAGGGACTATGACAGCGCCCGCGAGCAAAAGGCTGATTGCAGCCTTATCCTGCATCCTTAAGGTATGGAGGGCACACTGTTCCTACGGGCTTTAGATGGAGCCTCTGCCCCAAGCACAAAATGTCTGAAACCTGAAACAAGTTAATTACTTTACAAGTGTTGACCTGAATGCTTTCCATCTGACATCTTTACACTTGGGAAAAACAAGACTGAAATCCAGATGCTGCAAACTAAGAATGTAACACCTTGCTTAGGAACTGGGATGGAGCTTATGTGCTCTCCCCCGGCTGCATTTCCCAGCATGGAAATACTCATTAACATTATATGTGAGTCATTCATAGTTTTTAATCAGCTTTCAATAGCCCTGGCAAAGATTTGCCAGGTAACCTGAAACATGCTACAATAAGCAAAGCAAGATTACTCACCTCACTGTGTTCTTAAACGCTTTGCTCTAATATTCTCAATGTCTTGGACTCAATGATCTTAAAGGTCTTTTCCAACCTAAATGATTTGATGATTCTATAAGGAGACTCCCCAAACTGAGACTTTCCATCTTAAATTTCCTCTCATCTTGCATTCCTTTTCCATAGTTACACAGACTTAATTTCTCACCTGACTTGCACTCAGCTGTTCTTCCTTCTAATCCTTGCACTGTTGACTTCAAGGGTTTTTTTGGTAAAAAAAAAATTGTGGATTTAATTTTTTTAAATTTTCCTAAGTGACAAAGGGAGGCTTAAAAGCATCTGCTGTAGGAATGATACATATTGAACGTAAAATCATATTGCACACACAGCAGTAACATTTTTATGATAAAAGAGAAAAGTACCTTGTAAAATTAATACAAAATAGCTGAATTGTTATGTCTTTCCATATAACTGAAGGCAAATTTCTTAATAAATCACATATAGCTATAATTCCGGGAAGGAAAATATTCTGGTTTTCTTGAATGGGTGTCTCAGCATTTACCTGGCCACCTCTGCAAACAGCACTTGCCTCTCAATAGCTTGCTCTTATTTGACCTTTTTTCCTTCCATATCCATCTCTTTCAAGTTCAAAAAATGGTAAAAAAAATGCAGTAATTGATTGCATTAATGGAACAAACAATCACTTTAAAAAAAAACCCCACACGCCACCTTTAGACATAAAACTAAAGCTATTTAACTTGAATAGTTATCTGCTAAGATAAGTCTGGCTAAACTGAGCCTAAGAAAGGCCTAGGCAATGCCCAAACCCCGTCTTTGCAGAAGCTTCTTTGCAGAAGGAAACTGGGGCCTGTTGTGGGTTGTAGGCTTTGACTTGATGTAGGGCTGCAAATACCTGCTGACAGCATGGGCACCTCTTGATAGCTAAAAAGTCATGAATTGCCACCGTATAATTCAAGTTTTTAGACTAAGCCAAAGCTTAATGGCTTAACCGTTATTATTCAGCTGTATGTTACCCTGACAGCTTTATGTGTTAGTAAAAAAAACAGAAACGAGGGCATAAACTTTTGGATTGATTTTTCTCTTACTGAGGAAAACAGCTTTGCTGGTTGTTTGTTTTTTAATTAAAAACTCTGACTGAAATGAGATTTTCAAACCCACATAATTTTACTTGAAATGCTATGTCTCATCTTCCAAAATACTCCATCCATTTGTTGCATACTGATAGGATGTATGCTACTAAACACCGAAAGAAATGTTATCTCAGGTCTGCATTTACTCAAAAACTAGGGACAGAGGAATACAATTTCAATGTCAGCAACATTTTAAAAAATACTGGCAAAAGATATTTTTAACAGCTTATAAATGAACGAAAATATTTTCTATTTTTTTTCCTCCGTCAATAAGTCGCTATTTTCAGTCCTAAATGCCTCTGACTTAGCCAACAGAAGCCATTTAATGACAGTGAGTTGAATCTCACAGTCGGGAGGCTTGAGCGCTCCAGTAGAGTGGCATTTCAAGGAATGGGGGGAAAGGTCTGCTGTTCATCTTTTCAATAGGGAAAATAAAGTTGATTTTTTTAAAACACTGATTTGCATGCAATTTGGGGAGGTAGCTTTTGGATATGTTCTCCTTTAGTGCCCCGAAGAATAAAGCCAGACTCTAATTTCCCAAATTTTTCAACCTTTGGCAAAGTTGTAAGTGCAACTGGAAAAGCAAGATATTTTTGTGTGGCATCAGTCGTCTTGTCTGTGACGATGTGTAACACAGCTAGTGAGAAAAGCACAGCACTGCCGGTCGGGAAGCGTATGCTCTAGTTTACTCTCGGCTGTTTAAATTTTTTTCTCTCTTCCTTCCAGTTTCCCAGATTTATTTAGGTTTTTTGTAATTATGGGAGAATTAAATGAAATGTGTTTTCGTCCAAAGAAAGGTTGGGAAGTGTTGGCAGAGCTCATGCCCGCACAGAGCATTACGACCACAGGGACAGGCTTTCTTCAAACTTTGTGTCATCTCCACTGGGCTTATTTGTGCGATCTTGTCACTTGCCCGGGCAAGAGGGCACCTGAGCTGTGTAGGATCCTGCTGCTTCGTTGCACCCCAGTGCTCCACACTCATCTCCCCAGTGCCCGGGGCTGTCGTGGTCCTGCTGCCACCAGCTCTCCTGTCATACAGCAGCAGCCGGTGGTCTGTACCAGGCAGCAGCCACGGGGCAGAAGCTGTATGCTGGTAGGAATGGGAAGGGATTTTTGTAAGATTTTTAATTATTTAATGGAGAAATTGAGGCTTGCAAAAAGGACAAATCCTCATGCATCCTTCCACTGGAGCAATCCAATTTTGTCAGTCCCTGTGGCAGTATCAGGGATTGGGCTCTTCTCTGCTATCTTACAGGCAATGAAGAAATTCACCCAAAAGCTGTACACCCAAGAGCTGTGTGGAGAGGCCTTTTCTTACCCCATTATCCTAAAAATGGAACTTTCTAAAGCCCCCCAGCTCACCCTGTCCGTGGCTGAGCTCTGCAGCTGCTGCCCGCTGCTTGCCTGGGCTCAGTCCCCCGGTGTGCCCTGCCCCACTGCCGCCGTGCAGCCAGAGGACTTCTCCTGGCCCTCGTTTCTGCGTGACACCGCACTTCATCTTTGTGAACGCAGTGTTCTTGAAGCTGATGGACGCTCTCAGGGCAGTGTAGTGGCTTGCTTAGACCCACGTACTTCCAGAACAGGATTACATCGCTTTGAGGCGTATGTAATCCTTGCCCGGCCAAGCTGCCAAGGGAGGCAGAGCAATCATCACAGTGGCTGGAGCCAGGCTAATGGCTCACTTAGATCAAGTCCTTCTCAAGACCTTCTTAATTATCTCCCTCTCCGACTGAGCTTGTAGAGGAAACAAATCACTGTTGTTTTGAAATGTGAAGGTTGTTGTCTCAATACTGCACAGCCAGGCTGTGATTTCAGGAAGCTGTGCTGCAGTTCTGCCTATTAATGAGGGAGTGCAGGGTGGTGGGGCGTTTGAGGTGGGAACAGGCTTGGCCTCTAAAGACAGCCAGTGCCCCACCATGTGCTATGACACCTTCTCAGCAGATTTCCTATTTTCTGTTTGTCTCTGCTCTCACTGAATAATGTTTGCCTTGTGAGGAGTGGGGCTGGCAGATTAAATGGTCTGTTTGCCACTGGCAGTGCTGCACCCAGAATATGACATCCAGTTTTGGGGCCCTCCCCAATTCAAGAAGGATGTTGAGATGCCGGAGAGGATACAGTGACGGGCTACCAAGATGTTCAGTGACCTAAAGCATATAACCGAAAAGGACACTTTGAGGGATCTGGCCTTATTTAGTCTGGTGACAACAGGGCTAACTGGGAATTTAATAGCAGTCTACAACTAGTTGAAGGGGATTTTTGAAGAAAGTGAATCCTAACTCTTCCTCCAGTAGTGATAGATGACGGACACACGTTGAAGTCCAGGAGTCTCACAGTAGGAAAAAACATCTCTGCTGGGAAGGTAGTACGGCACTGGAACAGGTTGCCCAGGGAGGCTCTGCGGCCCTCCATCCCCAGAGGTATTAAAGCCTTGGCTAGCCAAACCCATGGCCAACCTGGTCTTGGTGATCTTCAGCAGTAGTGTAGCCCAGCTGACCTCCAGGGTCCCTTCCAACAACATGGTCACGATGGTGAGCAGTTATTTCCAAATGTATGTTCTTCCTAAGTGTAACTTATGGTGCTGATTTCCTCACCCAGGTTGTCTCCAAAGCCTAGCTTTCTGGCCTCAGTGAAAACCATGGTTTGGGGACTGCTGGAAATGTTTAACTCAAAGCTATTTTTAGCAAATTCACATGAAGATAGGCAAGCACGTGGCTCATCAGGTAGCTGGAGTTTATGTCATTTGACTGACTCTAAAACACCCTTGCTTGAGGTAGGACAATGTTTCTGGGCATGTGACAGGTCTTAAATTGACAGCCCTCATCCTTGCTGGCTGGCAACTTGGGAAGGAAGGGAGCAAGAGGGATGTTGTCAGATGAATTTAGCTTTTCTGCTCCATAGCAGTAGATAATCTAGTCTTCTGCATGTCCTGCCACAATAACCCTTGTGAGAAAGCAAAGTTATGCAGACAAAAATCCCACCCTCAGCCCTGAAAGCATGAGCCAGAAATAAAGCACACAGACAGGAACTTTCTTTCTTCAATTTAATTGAAGTTACTTAGAAAAATAATCAGGCTTGAATGGCTTTTTTAAGGAAAGATTCATGAGCAGTTCACACTTGTGTTGGCAATGTATAATTTAGCTTTTTTCTTTATTAACAGTATATTTAGGTATGAGGAGATACTTTTCTACAACAAGCCTTCTACTGCATACAAATAGGTTAAAAAAAAATCCAACCCCACATCGATGTTAAATTATTCGTACACATTGTATTGTGCATGCATGTAAGAAAATAACACTCTCTGTAACAAGAGTAATAGTAAGGACAGTCCCTTTTTGTACCTGAAAAGTGCAGCAGACTACAGTGAAACCCTAAAACATCTGGGGTCAACTTACTTCTAAAAGCACTTCTGCTTGCGGATTATTTATTTCACTTGTCTTAACGCAGCGCATGGTTCAGGCAGTTTGCATGTTTCTGTGACAGTGGACATGGTTTATGAAGAGGCTGAAGCATGGACCAAGTCAGGTTTGGGGGCACCTCCCACCACCCAGGAGTCACCACCATGTTCAGATGGGCCAAATCCAGCCTGGGGTCCAGGTTCAGGTGCTTGGGGCCATCAGAGGGGAACGAGCCCCCAGCTGTGGGTGAGGAGCCACGGGTGCTGCTGGGCTCAGTGCTGGCCCTGGCAAATGACAGGGGGGCACCAGCTGCTCAGAGATGGGAATCACTGCTCCTTGAGCCCAGCGGCTTTGAGGGGGCTGGGGGCAAAGGTGGGGAGCGGGACCTTCCCTGCTGGGTCCTCTCTGCTCTCACCACTGCTCAACTAATACACATCCTAAAACAGCAGCTCTCCGGGTGGCCCTGGCGGCCCCACAGGCACATCTGTATTTTGAATTTTGCTGTGGCTGCCGTTTTGCCTTTTCGTCTCCTGGGACCAACTGGTGGCCACAGAAGAAATGAAGCTGGGAGGGAGGCCAGGCTCGGGAGCAGACCAGCCCCTCCGTTCCTCTGGCTGGGAAACCCAGTGAAGAGATGGGGTAAAACCAGCCCGGTTGCCCGGCTGCCCCCCCACTGCAGGCGGTGGCTGCCAGCTCGCTAAGATGAGGAGGAACAACCCTGAACATCTTCCTGCGTAGGGGCACTGGAAGGAGATATTTTTTGGCTCCATCAAAACAACACACCCAGTAGACCAAAAGAAAAGGCTGTTCCTTAACATTTGTGGTCCTCCTCTGACCTGGCGAGGGCTTCGTGCTCAACACGCAGGACACGATCATATCCAGCATGCCAGCTGTTCATTTTCAACACAGCTCTGCAGCCCATTCACAGCACCCCAAAACAGACATAAGACGCTAAATGGACAGTTTGGAGTAGTTTGGGATCAAGGTTTTTAAAAAGCGAATGACTTTTAAGTACCCACTTAAGACCACATAAAAGCCATCTCAGTGCTGAGCATCCGCCCGTAGGGCAGTCCTCTGCGGGGAGGCAGAATTTGGGTAGTCAAACCCAAAGCTGCTGCTAAAAAAATCCCAGCTCGAGCAGCACTCACCCCTCAGATCTCCCGAACATGTTTTTCTCCTAAAGCTTTTCTATCACAGCTGTCAAGTAGGGTTTTTTGTGTCTCCGAAGCAGTGAAACTAAAGACAGTTTTTCAGAACAGATAAGAACATCGTGATGACAGAGAAAAGCACAAAAAGAAAGGGGGAAGCACATCCCATTTTTAAAATATTTGCTTTCTGGAGCAACTTTTTTCTTAAATGAAAAAATTCACATCACAATCTGTTGGAGGGATTAACAGCTAACTAAAGAGAAAACTGGACCAAAATATGAGCACTGTTGGATACAAGACCAAACAAGCACACAAATAGCTTGCGGGAAATACTGGAGGGGGAGAGGGGAAATCTACTCTCAGACAGGTTTTTTTTTTTAAACAAACATATAACCATTGAACTACGAACAAAAGAAAGCCAGGGCACACTGTGATAGGCACTTGCAACAGCTCTGCGTACTCTAAATGAGACAAAACTGCTTTCAAGTAAAATACCAGCCAGCGATCAGCAACCGCTCAGGCATTCAGAGCTCTCAGGCGCAGCCAGCCAGCCCTTCGCTAGCCACTGGGTCAGCCCTCTGGGTTATAAACAGGGCCTGGGCTATGAAAACTGTGGCTGTTCCAGAATGGATGAGAGATTTATTTGTAGGGTATGATAAAAAAAATAATGACCTGAATCCTGGCTAAGAACAAATCCAATTTCGAAAGGACTTCAGCTGCTGTTTGTTATGTTAATTTGTTCTTCACTGAGATTTATTCAGCGACTTATTTTTATAAAATAAGATGGAACTCATTTTTCTTCTTTAACCACATTATGAGTCCTGGAGAGCAATGTAATTCAGTGGGTATTATCAGCTACTGTACAATACGACATTTTCAGGATCTGGCTCTGATACTGTTAAAACAGCTCTGCCTTCAGCTGAGTTTATTTAAATATCTTCACTAATTTTTGGAAGGGTTTGGTTTGCTCCTAAGATTGACACGCAGGGAAGTCAATACCCCATTTTAACCATCATTCCACTTAAAAACAGATTTTAGGTTCCCACAAGTGCCTCCACTTAAGCCTCTGCCTCCTTCTGCCCATCAGGTGGCTGCCGGCGCTGCCACCCCAGGACGGGAGAGCTTGAAGTGGCTACAGACCATTCCCCCAGGCAGGCGCCTGCCCGTACACCCCACCTGCATCAAACTAAAGCAACATTTGGAGAAGCCTGTACTTCTGCCCACTGAGCTTGCTAATAGATCCACACCGAAATCTCATTTTTCATTACTTATTTGCCGTGAATATGTTACTACTTCCTTGCCCAAAACAATCGCTCGGTGTGCTATGCCTGGTACAATCTGCCATCCCAACAAGCTGTTATACACAAAACAACTGCTACTGAGACATTCACCTTAAATAAAAAGGTCATGGTCTCACACTAGAGCTGACTTAGATGAAATACCAACCCACTAGAAATTAGAAACATCCCTGTCAATGGTATTTCAGCATCAACTGAAAAAAGACGACTTCCCCTTCTCCCTAGGAAAAAGCCATGAAACCAGCATGTAGGAAGATGAGAGACCTTTTTTATTGCCTTGCATGCTTAGAGATCAACACCAAGATGACTTTCTGACTTTTCAAATTACATGCCCACATCCTTTATAGCAACATATTGTGACTGGTGTTTTTTGAGCCAATTTTGGTTGCCCATCTTAAGATGAATTAGGGAAGCATGATTTGCAGAGGGTGGAGCTCCCCCCACCCCCATCCTGGATATGAATTAAGTCAATGCCAGTTGCTTTGGGCATTCAAAAATGTCTACAGTCACTTTCAAAACGCTCATTTTTTCTGATGGACCATCTGCAAATCCGCACTCATTTGGGCTGGCAGGCTTTAAATTAAGAGATAATGGGACTGGTCATATTCCTGATGAAATCATTAAGTCCAGACTTATAAAAAGTTCATGGTTTCTCTTCCCAAGGAATACATTCACATTTCTTTCAGTCATGGGTTTTAGATATCATGAATCTATCAAAATCTGGTTTACTTTTCCCTTTCAGGGCTAGAAAGATAGAATTTTTTTTTTTTTTAGTACGCTTAAGTGCAATATCACTTTCTGAAGAAATTATTTCTACCACTCTTCTCAAAGCGTGTGGTATCAAGAACCATTCCCATATTTACCTGCATCAACGGCTAATGGAAGAATATTATTACCCAGAGACAAGCTCAACTAAGGAAAGCACAAAACCAGACTCCTTTTGTCCAAATGTTACCTTATCTCTGCTGCTGAAGTGACACCTACCAAGAGACCATGTTTTAAATAAGTATAAATAACATTAATTAGAATTGGAGGAATGCAAGAGCAATGAAATTCACCAGAACACAATTAACATTTTTTTAAACAGTGTAGCAGTATTATTCATTTCTACAGCTAGATCGTCACAATCCTGTTACCCTGCAAAGAGAGCTGTCCTTTCTTACAGTTGATTTAAATAATTTTGACTGTGCTGCTCGCAGCATCATTCAAAAAAAGAAAATATTAATTTACAAAATAACCCATTCTCCATATTTATTATGACAAATAAAAATCTTAAATAAACCAGGCTTTCTCTCCCCTCTCTCCCCCCAACCCATCCCTCATTCCAATTTCAGGTAGCTTGGCACTGAGTAATTGAACATTAAAAAATCAAGTTTGTAGACTTCATACAGCTGCGTTTGGTGCTCGGAGCTGATGTTCTGGAAGAACTCTGTGGTCATTTCGTCAGTAGTTCTCGTAGACTTTGCATAGGTGGGGAACTTCAGGTAGTTGCCTACTCCCGCCAGCTGGAGAACATAATTCGAATCCTCTTCGAGCGTTTCGTATTTTCCTATGAGGTCATAGTGGATGTGGCAAGGGTGGCAGAGGGAGTACACAGTCTGCCAGTGCTCGTTAAAGGGCTCTTCTCTTTGGGTGTGCGGGTCAATGAGATACGCCACAAACTCTTCAAATTTCACGTCATCGCCTTTACGCAGAGCTTCCTGGGTTGCGTTTTTCCTCTGGCGCCTCACGATTTTGGTGCCGTATCGCTTGTGGAAGGAAGTGTTGTACTTCTGGGTGAACTTGTTCCTGTAGGCTGACACCAGTCTCTCAAAAGGCTCGCGAACAAAGAGGAACTTCATGTAGTTTTTCAAGCGGTGGTTGATCTCTGGGATGCTGTACTGGTTGAGGGTCTTCAGGTTCGAAGACACGTGGGCTTCATTGGCTGGGATTTCCATTGGATCGCTGTACTTGCCTCTTCCTGTCAAAACCATCATGACCCTCTTCCAGTTTGTGCAGGCCACTTTGGGAACATAGCAATAGATCATTTCATGATCTTCATCCACGACCAGGTGTTTGAGATCATTGGGTGTCAGCACGCGGCGCTTCCTGCTAGATACACTGTTTGCTCGGCATGTATCTGTCACTTGGTCTCGTCTAATCTGATGAAGAATTGCTGTGTTGGACAACTGCAAAGAAAGCACAGGCACCAGTAAGTCAAGCAGCTGGGAAACTCTTACTGCCTTGTTGTTTATTATACAAATTCATAGAAAAGTAGATTACTGCTGCACAGAACAGTTCATTATGTTGCTGAGTAAAATTGTTCCTGTGCTAGAAGATAAACTCTTTTTGTCTCCAAACTTCTTGATACTGCTGCTTAAATGCTGTTCACAAAGAAAGTGTCCAGGGCTTTGCTTTGAAGCCAACACAAAGAAGCACAAGCGCTCACAAAGCCTGGTGACAAGTGTATTTACAGCACCCTCATCCTGAGATGCAGTCACTGCTTTTCTTAGTCCTAGAAAACAGATCTCCCCTCCACTCTGCAGTCCATCCCACGGCCACAGCAGTGCTGGACCCTGCCTGACCTTTTGCTGCTGAGATGGAGTAGGAAGACACCAGAGTTGGAAAATTTGTCAAAATGAAAACAGTATGTGCTCTTGTTGCTGATGTCTTTTATGCTAGAGAATTAATAATAGTGGCTTGTTTC
Source organism: Balaeniceps rex (assembly GCA_013401315.1). Taxonomy (NCBI): domain Eukaryota; kingdom Metazoa; phylum Chordata; class Aves; order Pelecaniformes; family Balaenicipitidae; genus Balaeniceps; species Balaeniceps rex. The sequence goes on from VYZW01025326.1 coordinate 20,965, forward strand.
TTGGCTATGACCTTGGCAGAAGAAATAAAGCCCACGGAGATTCCTGCTACTCCCCAAGGGGAACATTCACTCAGATGTAATTTCTTGAGGAGCAGGGAGAACATTAGCTATAAATTCGCCTCTCTGCTAAAGCCATATTGACAGAGAAGGAAAGAGTGTGTGGCCTTCTAACACACACAGCACTATATTCACCCATAGCCTTTTATTGTTTTGTTAATAGCGCCCTAACTTTCTACTATTACTGCTACTGGACGCTTTGGAGAGGCTGTAATCTGTCTTGGGGAGGCCCACAGGGCAGCTGCACAGAGATGGCCACGGTCTCACCACCAGCCGCCTCCTGCCCAGATTGTGTCCAGCGACAACAGCGAGAGCTTCTGCTAAAGCAGGTAATGAGCTCCTGGGGGTAACAGGGAATATTAGCCCAAGCAAAAGACCATGCCGACGCAGGGCTCCTGTGTTTGGTTACTCAGAGCCATATGAGGTGTCTCTGCATGGCATGGTGTTCTGCTGTGCAGCCCTACCCTCACTGCTACAAATGCCTTTTTACATATTCTGAATAAATTGCATCAAAGTAACAGGGGAAGGTTTTGGTAATGTTATTTACATTTACTTAACCCCACTTACCTGTGGATTTCAAAGAGCCTTACGCACAATAATTAGTTTAGCCTCAAAGCCAAGTATTAAGGCAGGTATTGACCTTCCTATCTGATAGGCAAGGAGGTCTGAGATTCCTTCTTGAACGCTGAGTCCTTCAAAAGTGTTTATCTGATACCTTCTAGTCAAGTTAACATGAATCACAGGACAGTACAATGAAGCAGTTGAGGCAATGTAGACTGTGTACATCTGCTAGGGGGTGTATAGCCTTTGGTTATAGGGGTCTTCCCCCTTGACGGTATAATACCCTTGGCAAATGGTTTTGCACCAGCTTGGGGGTTCATACTGAACCCCCAGTTCCTGCAGTCATGGGTCAAATCTCTGCTTTCATTATCAGTAGTTAGCCCTGATTCATATTAAAAAAACCCTCAAAGAACAGGATCCAAATGCACTTTAGAGGCAAAACCCAAACCAAACCCCAAGATGGGACCAAGCCAGTTGTAGGATTTCTGAGCTTTGGAGGGAAAGGAGATAGAAATTTTATTGTCACAGACAAGCCCTCAGAGCCCAGGTTTCACCCACCCAAGGGGCAGCAAAAGCTTTTGCAACACATGAACAGCAGAGTCTCTCCCTCCCTCTGAGCTGCAGTGGGTTGCAGAGGAATGTTCTCGTGGGATGGGCAACACCAAGGGGCTGGTGCACCTCAAACTTGGGCAGGAGGATTTTTTTTCTTCAGGACAGCATTTATGTGCCAAGCCTGGGACCTCTGTATTTTGTACAGTGCCACCCACCACTTCTCCTCTGAACTCCTTGATGCTTTCCTCATCTCATCTCTTTAGCCCCTTTGTTCAGCAAAATGTTGGCTAATGGTTAAAACATGCAATAGCCCAGTGCAGCTCCTTTAGACAGCTTGGCTCGTCTTTTGTGCGTGTGTGGTATCCTCCTGAATACCTCCCAGGTGCATTTCAAGGGCAGTTTTGTGTTATAGTCCAAGAGATGAGAAGACAGACATGAAATGTGCTTCACGTTTCCTAGGAAAGCTGACTGGCAGGGGGTTTCCAAAATAAGATGTTAGAAAGCAGTTGTCAAGGACCACACAGTTTTTTGAAGAAAAGGACTTTTTCTGTTAGAAAAATATAAAATCCCTATTTCAATTTATGCTGTCCTCAGAGAGAAACAGAACTAATGTCAGCTCTGTACTGGTTAGAGTTACCAGTGAATAATTTTCAAAGAACTAAACAAAACCCTATGCAAATACACAGACATACAAATTCTCCTCTGCAAACAGACAGAATGCTGAAATCTCCTGCAGATTTTCATCAATATCATATAGCACAGTACTGCTGTTTGCATCTGGTTTTAGAGTAAAAAAAAGAAGAAATGCCCGAATATACTGCTACATTACAATATGTTAATGCGCTGTATTTGCTCTTCTGGTGTTGTTCTTGGGATAAATACAGAATTAAGTGGATGAGATTCTATGGCCTGTGTTAGATAGAAGGTCAGATTTGATAATCTAATGGTTGCTTCAGACCCTAATCTGCAGATGAATCTTTGTAGAGCTGGGCTTTGCTCCTGATTTCATTCCTCCATCAATAGGCTAAGCACTTCTTCCCCATACATTAACATTAATGAGATTTTTCAGGCATTTGGAGTAAGGGGAAAAATGCAGCCTTAGTATTTGCAATTGCAAATGAGAATGTACTACATTAAATTCACTTAAAAGATGATACTTGTGCATTTTGAAGTGGTACTTGTCTCCCACTCTTTTTAACATGGAAGAAATAATGAAGAAATGGCATACAAGTTTGGTCAGCTACATTTATGAAGTATACACCAACACCCCAGGGTCAGCTCTGCACGTGCTCTGGCCTTCCTGGTGGCACACAGAACACATATTAAATATCAATGCAACACTAAAAGGGTATTGCCCTATTCTCATAAGTTACAGTACCATTTGCTATGGCTGATGGATGAAGGACCATTTAGGAATTACATTTTTGAAAGCTCTACTTCCACTTCTTTTTTGCCTATTGACTTCAGCTTATTGAAAAAAAAGGCCAATTCAGTGACTGTCCTAGAATGATGCCAACTGTATCAAACCCCATTTTCTTCTGCAGCTGACTAATACACCCGAGGCACCCTGGAGGAGCTGACCTACCTGCTTCCCCCAGAGAAGCAAAGAGTCCTGCTGGCTCTTCTTGAGGTTTAATGGTAACAGTCCTCTCGCTGAAGGAGTGGGAGATATGAAAGCCACACTCGCACTGCACTAGTGAAAAGTCGGGTAAGGCACCGGCGACGAACCTATAATGGAGCTCCTGCAGAACCACCAAACTCTTCCCTGTAAGCTGCAAACCACAGAGGACATGCTCCACGGTCCCCAGAGACTGCAGCACCATGTGTGGTAATCATAACAGCATTTTTCAATTTGATATTTTGAAATTATGTATTAAAACTGAGTTATCGGATGCTTATATGGTTCCTCCTCATTTTAAGTTACAGGCAAGGCTTTTAAGCCACATAATAATTTCACTCCTGAAGCTGGTGAGGGGAACTGGAAAAAGAATAAGATCAGACAAGACTGGGACTACATTTATTTAAACTAGAGGTCTACTTGGCCAGTGAAAATGTGCTCACAACTAATGAGGAAAATACCCTACAGATTTAAGCAGCCAGAGAGATAAGATCCAAGGGACAGATATCTTTAAACCCATGGATGGTGAAGGGCAAGTCAAACAATTAGGGCCATGGACTGTCTTCCCCCAAAGCTGTTATAGATGTGGCTGCCGCGGAGTTGTGAGAGCACAGCTGCTGCCTGGACACTGACTGCTGCATCTATGGTGATCACCAGAGGTCCCTGCTGATCCCACAGCTCAAGAAGCCACAAGTAATGGCCTAAATCCACCCCACTTTCGGAGAGGGCACTTTTAAGCATGTGGGCAGGTTACCCTAAGAGCAGCGTGGGGATGGTGATAAAGCCAGCGCTCGGGTCTGTGCTCTGACAGTTCAACTTGGACTTCAGCTGGGCATTAAAGGTTTTGGGAAGGCATCTGATAAAAGTGTCCGTTCTTCCCTGAAAGGACTGACAACACCATAGATGCACTTGATCACGTCTTTTTTTCCTGCAGAAGGTGTAACGCGGGACAGAGAACAAGGGCATGTCAAGATCAAAGTTTTTCTTCCTTTTCTGATGCAGCAACTGAGTTGAACAGGGAGGCAACATGAGCAGCGGGAGACTCCTAGGCTCAGCAGCATTTAAAAGAAGAAAAAAGAAAAGTAGTCTGGGGACACTCTGATCCCAGAAGCTTGTCATCTCCACCAGTCCCAAACTAACAATGAGGGAGGAAAGCTAAGTCCAGTGTTCTGTATGGCATGGGGTGGGGAGGGGGGGAGCTTTGAGTGTAGTGCACTACAGAATATACTGACCAGAAAGATATATGTTGACTAACTGACAATCGTCAACCCATGACATGCAAAGGTTATTCAAGGTAAATCACAATAATGAGGTGGGAGGTATTTTCTTCTGGTTACTTAGGCACAGCAGGATAAAATAATCTTTGAGGGCCTTTCCAAGCTTGATGGCCAAGCAGCAAGTTCAGATTTAAATATAGGACACTTTTAATTAATGGTTTTTTTTCTGAATATAGTAGTGTACTGCAAACTAGGAGCAGAGATCAATCCAATTCACAGGTACCTGCACTGAAAGCACTTTTTAAATAGAAGGATGGAAATACCTAAGTGTCACTCAAAACCCAATTAATTAAATTTTGTCTCGCTATAAAAAATTAGTGTGCAAATAAGTATCTCCCACACTTATAAGGCAGGGTTTTACTTATTTCTATTGCACTGCCTGCAGCTGCTGCTCTGCGCGTTACCGTAACCAGGCTCACAATCAACCTATGTTGGGAGTGCTAACATGACATTTGGGCATGGCAGACTAAAGGGCAAAATTATCCAAATTAGTTTAGAGTGGAATAAGGAGGACAAATATTGTGAATGGGGTTTGCAGTCCCATGCCCTGCTAAATTGCTTTTTCTCTTCAGTTTTGCATTAACGAAGACTTTGCATCTGCCCTTAATTCAATTGCACTTGTGTTTAGAGGTTTGGGTTCTGTCCTATGCTAGAACTATGCAAGTTGCCGCAGCGTTCCCCTTATCTGTGGTCCAAGCAGCTATCAATCAAAAACAGCTGTATCTCTGCTGAACACCCAGTTGGGTCTATCCAGTAGCACTGTTAAGCTTAGCATAAACCAGAGCTCATCTCCACCAAATTCTTCTTAATGGTATTTGCTTAGAAGGTGTGTGCAGCAGGCTCATAATCCGTTGAAAACAAGGTCTTAACATGAAAAGTGTCAGACAAATGAACTATAGGTGGCACTAACAGTCCTAGTTATGTGACATCGAGAGAGGCTAGTACTTCAGTTGACTAAAATCTCTCAGGTATTATCAGCTTGCCTCCCCCCAGCCCATCAACCACACCACCTGAGTTCTAGGAGGTGTTTGTTATTTAATATATAAAATGTTTCTCAGTATTATTTATATATTCCCAAATGCTTAAGGGTTTTTTTTTGAGCAGGAGGTTACATGCAAGCACGTTTCCAATCCTGTTTTCACATAAAAACCATCAATAAGAATCTTGCAACCTTGATGGACAGCCTTGAAGTTACAAACATATTTTCGACTATTTTAATACTTGGCTTTTACAATTTGCATCCATTATTACCCTACTTGGTGTATATATATTCTGTACACCAAATTCTAGATTGCTTTCTTAAAAATGTTGAGCAGTAGACAATAATGAGGAACTAGCAATTCTTCATACTTGACAGTCCAAGCATAAGCATTTCTCAAATCATCACAAACAATTATTACTCTTTGCAGATTTCTACAGATGACAGTCAGACAATTATAGCTATGTGAATCAAAACACTGAATCTAAAAGAACAATTGCATTTTAGATAAAAGGATGTTATTAAACTGACCTGGACTGCAATAATTTTTTAAAGTAATAGCTTTGCAATGTTTCATACTTTGATTTATTTCACATTTCACAGCATATTATTCTTAACTTTTTCAAAATTCCCAGCACTCAAATGAGAACCCCACCAAAACCTCAATTAATATTTGTTCAGAGTCCAATAAAGCAGACTAGAAAGTGCATCGTGTGTACTGGAGATGGAAATGCTTAACATCTTCCCTGACAACTTGTGGACAGACAAACTGGAATACAAATTCACTATGAAAATGTCTCTACAGAGTGGCTGGATAATAGAAGATAATAAAACTAATATTAGCTTAGGAGCATTTTTACTAAGCGAGAAAATTTTAGAGACAAATTATATCCTCTGAAGGAAACTCTTGATATACTACAAAGCTGCTTTCTTTTCTCCATTTAATGCATTGAAGTTATTGCCCCACAGAGAAGATAAGGCCGAATACGCATTTTTTTTCAAATAATTCTCTGTATCGCAACCCAAGATAACCACACCATTTTCAGTTCCCACTGTACAGAATGCACCAGGGCTATGAAAAGAAGGATCAAAGCTGTTGAGAGTAAGCCAGTCATACACAGTAGCTGCTAGCACTGTATTGTCAAAAATCCTAAATTGCTTCACATGTTCCCTCCTTTTTTCTATACACGGTCCCAACTTTGTCCGTGTGCACGCATGTAGAAGGGAAGGGCGAAATAATTCAGCAGCTGCATTACTTTGGCTCCGGAGGCTACCATTATTTGAATAATGACACACCCCAAACCTGCATCAACTTTGGCATTCACTCTTCTTTGTCCAGGTACATGATTTGGGTGCTAGAAAAGAAAAAACACTAAACCAGTCAAAATCCAGCAGCAGACACACATGCAGCCACAGATGCTGATGCTTTCCTGGGAAAACTTCACAACTAAGTCATTAAGTATTGTCCTTTTTGTCTTGGAGAGCCTTAACGATGCGACAATCTCCTTGAAAAATCACAGCCTGGCACCAAGTGATACCAGCTGTATGTTAAAAACAGCTTTTTAATCAGCCTAAGACTCCACCACACGATAAGGTATGGATTCAGGATGAAAAGGGAGCCCCCTTCTAAATGCCACCTTCTCCTGTATAATCCCAAACATCTGTGGAAGCCTTTCCATTCCCATTCTCCCTGCTCAAAACTATTTGGTGTCAGTACGTAGGGTTTGGGGCTAATAAGATGAATGTATACATCCTGTAAAATGTCTCCTCTGAACAAGGAGATGGGAAAGTTGGAAGTCCCCAGGAAGACCAGGCAGAAAGACCTATGGCCTGGCCACACAGGGGTGAAGGACGTGCTGCCGTGAGTGTTGCTGTTCTGAAGCTCTGGGGGAATTCTACGAACCCAGGGCAGGCAAAATCGAAGCGACCAAGTTGAAGTGCAATACACCCGAGAGGCAAGAAATCATCAGGAAGGCCGGAGGAGCCTGGAGCTGGGAATAATTAAAGCAAAAAATCTTCATGTTGGCAGATTTCTTGGGATTTAATTTATAGAAGACAGGTTTGGGTCCTCGCGTTGTGTGTACAAAGAGCACCCTGCATCGTCTTTCCAGCAGCCGACGCTGGCTGTCAGAAGGGAGGGTGAGAAGGGGAATCTGGCAGATGGCCAACCCTTTTTTTCCTCACAGCAAAAAGAAGTGGATGAAACCCCGGGCCGGGACCTCAGCTGCCGTGGCGGGGTGAGGGTGACAGAACTCAGTGCCTCCCTGCGGCAGACGCTCTGCTGCCGGGAGCCCGACTGCCCCGCACCACCGCTGGAGTGGCTCACCACCGCTTTGACAGAAAAGGACAGAGCGTGATGAATCTGCCCACTCCCAGCTCATTCTTTAAGTGCAGCCGTAAATCACTGTCTCTATTAAAAAGCTGAAAGGTCTGGCTATCTTATGAATTTAATTTTAAAATGAAAACTTTCTAGCCTTTCCCCTCCAACACCACACACAGATGTGCACACATGTGATGGCTGGAGCTGAGCCCACGCCCTCTGTACCTGTGCGTGTAACCGGTAACACACAGGGACACAACCGTGGTCTTTCTAACCCTCCTGGTCCGCAGGCATGGAGGTTTCACCTCCATGGTACAACCACTGGCCTCTCAAAGCTACTTCAAGTAGCCCTTAGGAGCCCCTACCTGTCACCCTTGATGGACTTAATTACGCTAATGGGTGATTTGACAGACATACAGCAGCAAGGAGTGAGTTTGCTCTCACACAGCTGGGGGACAGGCAGTGGAGACCTGGTGGTGGGACACAACAGCATGCCACATCCGAGAGTACGAGGCTGCACTCCATCTTCTTGGCTGAGGGGGAGCCGATTGCATCTGGCCTTGCCTGGGAAAGGCCCTTCCTGAGGATACACTACTGCTGGCTGCAGCTGCTTGGGAAAGGGCCGGGCTTGCAGAACTGCCTCCAAGCCACCAAGGACTGCAGATAGGGTCAAAGGGACTTCACTGTTTATCTCACGACTTCCAGGTAGCAATCAAGGTGTAGATGAATCGCAAACTGGGACAACCCAAGCCTGGGGACAAGCACATGGATTGGGAAGCTCGAAGCCAAGGGAATGACCTGTAGCTGCTGTACTCTGCTAGTGCATCTCTACTGTGGGAGCTGTAGATGCAGTTCTCAAGGAGAGGCTTGAGGACTGGTTAGCAAAAGGCATGCCATGGACATCTGCAAATGGTGCACCAGGAGGAGCACTGGGCTGGGGATGCATGGAGTCAGCCAGGGTGGAGCTGGGAGTAGCCCTTAAAAAACAGAATAAGAAACTGCATTTTAACGTAGCTGGTAACGAGGAGACAATGGAAAAACTGACATTTATTTTTCTGTTGCACGAAGTTGTGGTAGTAGGGGTGAGATAAACTGGGTGGAGGGGGGAAACAGGACAAAGTAGATACACAAATACAAAAATACAGAAGAAATTCCACAAGGAGGAAGGGAATAATCTTCTGCCTGAACTCACTGTGGTTATGACAAGTAGTAATAATGCTAAACAAGAGAGACTCAGTTTAGATGTAGGAAAAATCCCAACTGAAAGGATAAGAGATGTCTGTGCTGGAAAATAGTGAGGAATCTCCAGCATTGGAGACCTCCAAGAACCTGTCTGAGAAGGTGTCAGAGTGACCTAAATGATCCTGCCAGGTGGGCAGGTGTCTCCTTGCGAGTCCTTCAAGCTTCACGAACCTGGTGGCTTCTGGAAGCTAAGCTCACTGTTGCAAACCTAGGTATTTTATACGCTTCAGGAACAAGGCTTTCAGCAAATGCTGCAGAGCCACACAGGCAGAGAGGCCAGTTAGTGCTTTGAATGAAACCTCCCTCAGGAAAAGGCAACAACATCAAACTACGGGGCGGGCAGAGACCAGGCAGGTGCTCAGACACCACCACGACAGACACCGTGTGAGGCCCTGCACAGGTGCCCTGGTTTCGGCTGGGATAGGGTTAATTTTCTTCCTAGTAGCTGGCGTAGTGCTGTGCTTTGGATTTAGTAGGAGAATAATGTTGATAACACACTGATGTTTTAGTTGTTGCTAAGTAGTGCTTAGGCTAGTCAAGGACTTTTTCTGCTTCCCATGCTCTGCCAGGTGCACAAGAAGCTGGGAGGGGGCACAGCCCAAGATAGTTGATCCGAACTGACCAAAGGGCTATTCCATACCATATGACGTCATGCTCAGTATATAAACTGGGGGGAGTTGGCTAGGGGGCAGCGATTGCTGCTCAGGGACTGGCTGGGCATTGGTCAGCAGGCGGTCAGCGGTTGCATCACTTGTTTTTTGTTTTTTCTGGTGTGTCGTTGTGTCCCCCCACCCTCCCGGTTTTGTTTCTCTCTCTCGTTATTCTCCTTTTCATTGCAATTTTTATTACTATTATTATTATTATTGTATTTCAATTATTAAACTGTTCTTATCTCAACCCACGAGTTTTCTTACTTTCGCCCTTCCGATTTTCTCCCCCATCCCACGGTGGGGGGGAGGATGAGCGAGCGGCTGTGTGGTGCTTGGTTGCGGGCAGGGGCTAAACCACGACAACAGGACATGGTGGAGGAGGTGCAGGCAGCCTGAATGCCTGGAGTTGCCCATGACATACGTGCCCCGCTCACCCCTAGCAGCTCTGACCCGGCAGCAGATGTTAATGGATTTCTCGGTAACGCAAATCCTCCTCCTGTACCTCTGGGTTGCAGCTTAGGTGTCACACAGTCAAGTAGAAATACTTATTTTCTTCTCAGCAGGATATCTGCTATTTTAACTGAATACAATTTACTCAGTCCCATGCTAAATCAGGGTAATATGTTTCCAATTTTTAACTCAGCGTGTAACGCACCAATATTGCTCCAAAGCTTTTGAAACCCAAATAGGAAAAACAGAAGATAGTTGCTGCATAGCTGGTTTCTTTACATATAATTCACGGGCTTTAGCAACCCACTGGAGGAGAGGGGAACCCCATAATTACATGTTTAGCCATGTTGAGTCCCTGTTCCCCACGACCCGGGCAGGCACTCCATGTGGGACGCTGTGGGATGTCCTCTTCTAACATCTCCTCCCTCCCACGACCCAGGGATAGGCTCAGGCCCCCACCAAGAAACGCCGTGCTGGTTTTTTTAAGGTAAGGCATTGGAAGTAGGAGTGATCATGCCTGACAGCGTATCACCCTGCTGTAAGCTCTCCCCCTTGAGGCTCGCTTGCTGTCTAACTGGACAGTGCAAAGGACCGGAGAGATGGAGAAGAGAGAGCTGATCTCACTCCCCAGCAGGTTGGTGGCAGAAAGAACAGGTTTCATCTCCTATCTCAGTATGACCTTTTTTTTTTTCAAGTAATGATTTGAATGAATTCATCCAGGCACAGACTGGCAAAATACCCAAATCCTTTGGATAATGGATTTTCTTCTCCTCAACTAAAAAGTTACCCTATTACAAATTAACATTGAATTTCTTTTACTTCCCTTTGGTGAGGTTATATTGCGCTCAGACTAAACCTTGCTATTCCAGGGTAACTTTTCCTAGCATGTTTGTCCATGCCGCTCACTAATGTTCACAGAAGGCAACTAACAAGGGTTGCTCTTTCTCCACAGCCTTAATTACAGTTAACTGGAAACTTTTCACTTTTCTACTGCTGTACAAAAAGAATTAGATGACCCCCTGCTTGAAATGACAAAAGGCTTTTTCTATTAAAAAGCTAGCATCCATTTATAATTTTAATTACAACAGGCTTCCTAGGAAACCTTCCTGCCACAGAATGAAGTAGCACAGAAATAAGATTCTGGGTTAACATGGAAAGCCTGTTTCATCAGTAGCTTGCTAGGTCTGTTTTCTTCCACCTTGAGGTAAACAGCAACGACACCGACCCTCAGGGATGCTCAGCCCCAAACAAGCCAGCAACAGTCATTTAGTCCAACCCTAACGCTGTCAGGATTAGACCCAAAGAGGGCCAAAGCAAAAGACTGAAGATGTACCATGACACAGAAGAGGGATTTGTTTGCTTTTGCAACATTTTCTGATTTTGTTAAAAAACCCCACGTTTCAGTCTTTGTGCACCGAAAGAAACTCACTGCCAGTAGCCGACCACAAATGACTCCACCATGGGCTTCTCTGGGAAGCAAAGAGCATCTGCATAAGGCTGCCCTTTCTGTTGGCCGCTGACACCTCTTCCCAAATGCCAGCATGCTCCATCCACTGTGCCAGCTCTACACAGACGACAACACCCAACGCCCTGCGGATCCGACCACCAGGTCCTCACTGGAAAATTCCCGTCTCCCTGGGTCCCTCTGAATTGCAGTGGGGGAGACCTCAGCACAGCAATAAAAAAATGGAAAACGTGCCTAGGTAATCTTCTTTACATCCTGACAAACCTAAACGTGCCTTGGTTGTATTTTTAAGCATCTGACTTGCTACATTAAGCCTTCTTATGTTGGAGCATGAGGGCAATGTAAAAAGGAACTTCAGCTATTTAAGACAACTGGAAGGTACAATAATTAGCACGATGCCTTGTTAATTTTCCTCATCTCTACAGCTGTGTTTACTGTGATTTCTAAGGGTTCTCTGTCTCATCTAATAACAGATCCATTTAGGGACTGCATACTAAATGTTAATTTACAATGGAAGAACAAATTCTTAGTATTTCTTTAAATGGCAGCTATTTTTTTGAAACTGTTCCCTCAGCTACACCCTGAAAGAAATTGCACATCATCTTTTTTTCTTTTTTTTTAAATGCTCATTCTTTTTTAAACTTCCCAAAGAAAACGAGCAGAAAAGGCCACTCTGAGCTCTTGCTTTCGGGTTCCTTCTCCGGCTGCAGCCAAGCGCTGTCTCCTTGCTCTCTGCTCCTTTCACGGATGCTGAACGCGCGCCAGCCTCTCATCAGTTCCCTCTCTATCTGCTGAAAGGGCTGGCTCCCTCTTCACTGCTCTCGTACCCTTGTCACCCGCCTTGTCCCACCTGCAGCTTGAGCATGCCAGCAAAGATCAGAAGAAAAAGGAGCTCCAGGACCGAGTTTGCAGCTAGCTCTTGCTCTGCATGCAAAATCCCCCAAAGCGGGTCCTTGCTGTCCCTGAGCTGACTGCAGCGCTAGGCAGGCGCTCACGGCATTTGTGAGTGTGGAGGGCACTGAAAGATCAGGGAGATCTCGCAGGGCAAGGCGAGCGGCAGAGAGGTGCCAACCCGCAGCCCTCCAGCCCAGAGGGACACGGTCTGACAGCCAGGAGTGAGTCGAGGCATTCAGCTGCGTGGGCGACGGGAGCCAAGAGCGTGTACTCGATGGAAATGTGCCCTCTCCCGCGCGGCAGGGAACAGGATGGCTCTGTCCCGCACACAGGGCCAGCGCTGTTCCACCTCCCACCGGGCTCCTCGCACGGCAGAGGGGTGCGCTTTGCCTTAGGCTGCTCGCCCGGACAGCTTCCCCTCAGCACAGGTAAAATGTGGTTTACACCCACTGTGCTGCTTTTTGCTATTACAGCCTTGGAAACGTACTTATGGGGAGACTGACTGCTGGGCTATCAATACCTCCAGCTACCACTGGCTTCTGCTTGCCTACCCTTACCAGGCCGTTACTGTTCTCAGGGGGTTTTATTTTTATAAGCTGCTTATTTTCTCTTTGATTAACAAATAATGCTAGTAAGCTGGGTGGGAATATATACATCTCCACATATGCATGCATACGCATACATACATCCCTGCCCACATCCCAGCGGTAAGCATCCAGATGGCACACCAGCTTATGTGGGCCACAGACCAGGGCACCCAGGTCCTTCCAGGCAGTACTGAAGCACCGAAACACATTCTCATGCGTAAGTAGGTGGGACTGAAAAAATTCAGTAGCACAGTGGAGGGAAAGCATGCACTGCTGCTGATCTTGCTTAGTAGGGTGGTCTGAGAAGCATCCATGGTGTCCACAGCCAGTCAGTACCTAGAACCGCTGTCACCTCTCTGATGATTTCAATCAAGACAGCAGAGGCACCTGATGGCTCCTGAGAAACACTGAGTTGATGCTGTTCTGGCTTACTGAAGGGAGGATGTCCTTCTCCAGAGCTGCCAGGTGACATGGATTTAGGAGCAGGGAAAAGTGACAAGTTCACATAGTGCGGCAAGAGCTGATATTCCTGACAGGAGAAGTAAAACTAAATTACAGTTTCCGGCTAAGAGAACTGTTGGTTTAGATTCTCTGTGCAGTAACGTCCACCCACTGGATCCATGAATGAAGAGCTACTGGTTCTTCCTCCAAGCCGCAGCGTTGCGGGCTGCAGGACCCATCTTCACAAGGCAGGGAGAGCTGCCAAGCACCACCATGCCCTTCACCCCATGGGGGGGCTTCCACGGCACAAATGCCTCCCACAGACGTGCTGATAATTAACAGTGGATTTTGCTCTTCGAATGTATCCTGCCTTTTATGAGATGCATCAGCACAGCTGACCTAGAGATTAACAACGGCATCCAACTGCTCTCAACCCTTTTAGTTTTGCATTTCAAATATAAAACTGATTTCATGAAAGTCTGCTTATCCTGTTGTTTCTAAATCCCTTCTGGAGGTTAATACTAGCTGGAGTGGGTCACCATGTGAAGGTCCATTTGCAAGGACCACACTTAAACGCTTTTCATCAGGTGTCTGCAACCCTGTATCCATTCCTGTAATCCATCCCCACGCGTACCTTCCAACTGCTGTATATCCCAGCTAGCATGAGCAGGGAAGCCTCACAAAGCCTCTTCCCAACTTCTGCTGTTTTTAGAGACCTTCTTTTTCTGCTCCACGACCTAACTTTATCTCTGGGTTTGTTTGTTTAAAAATAAGCTTTGCTCACAGGGGAACGCAGTATGCAGGATTCACTGCTTCCAGGAACAAACTGTAATTTCGTTCAACTTCCTCTGTCCTCCTAAGTGCTCTCTTCTTCCACATCGCCATCACCTCTCTTTATGCACATGCAAGTGCAAGCTCCCAACTTCAGTCCCTCTCTCCAGTGTTCTTCAGAAGTGGACAAGGCCCCCTAACTCACCTTATTAACACCACTGTGTTCTCTCAGCCCCTGGTTAACGTAATACAAGTTCCAAGGTAATCCCAGTTATTTTAAGGTTAGCCTTAACTCTTCATTCTGCCTGAACTTCTTTTTCACTTGTGTCTCTCACTGCTTTTTCCTCACGCTCCTCGGCTGCTCTTCATTTAGCCCCTCCAGCATCCCTTTTGCAAGCTGCACTCCATACCACTAGAGCTCAACCTGAACTTTCAAACCCACGGAGGGCTGGGAACAGAGGGGGGAGATGCAAGTATTTTCAAAGGAAGACATGAATGTTAAACAGGATGAGTAAGAGGCTGCTCCAAAACACACATAGTACTTAGGAGATTGAGATAAAGCAGCTACCATACACTACTAGTTTAAACCTGATGCAGAACATCTGCTCCTGTTTCGCTTTAATGATTCATGTTCTCTTGTCTGCAGCTCCAGAGAGAAGGACCACCTGAGCAGAGATAACCCACAGGTTCGCTTATACCGTTTCCAGGAGGAGAAAACACTTGCCAAAATTAGCTGAGAAAAACTGAACTGCTGAAGAGCCAGCTAGGCTATGCAGAGCCTACACATCGGCCTAATAATACTTTTTGTTCCCTCTTCATCCACCCCCAACACTGCAGACAGGATTGGGCCCCTCTCGTCCTCCCCTCCCCACTTAGTTTTTGTGGATCAACTGAGATCAGTAAATCTTGGGAGCTCAACTGTAGCCTAAAATTACAGCTTGTTGGAAGTAGTATGAGATCTCTCAGCTCCCTATGGTGAGGTAGTGGAGCAGTCCTGAGTCCACTAACATTTAGCTACGACTTGCCTCGCTAGGGACTGAAGGCAACAGATGTACACATTCAATGGGAATAAATGCTGGTTCCCAAATAAACCTCAGATAAACTGCAGAGGGATCTGCAGGTGCTGGCAGGATGGATAATTCCTCCTGAAGCTGCATCTACAGCCGCTATTGCAGACCAGTACTTATCTGGCCTTTTTCCATCCGTAAACTTCAAAGCATAATGCATCATCTCCGCTTTCCAGATGTGAGAAGCAAGCCACAAAAAACGGTCCAGTGTTGCTGCATTTTTCTACCATTTTTCTACCGGAAGGTGAACCTTGTCCTCTCCCAACAACTCTTCCCTGCCCAAGTGCAACTCTGCCAGGTTCAAGGCAAGGCAACCCAATGCCACCAGCACTTTCAATTTTCTGTGATTCTGCTCGTATTTTAAGATGGGGAATGGGGTTTATTTTTCAGCCCTGGTTCCTGGTACTTCTCTGGGGGAATTTCAGAACAAAATATCTCTTTAAATATTTGTCCTCCCTGAAGTTTCTAGTCCTCCCAGCTACATAAAGGTTAAGTAAACGGATTAAACTGGAGTCTCAAAATTCAGGTTGAGAAATTGTGGCAGTAAAGAATGCTGGCATCAGCAGATTACAGATATTCAAAGCGTTTCATTTAGACTTACACCTTTCCCTCTTTGTTATTTCTTTCCTGACCAACACTTGTGAGATTCACCATTGGGTGTAACTTCCATATCAAGTTGGTGTCTATGAGAAATTAATAGCAGACATTTGGCACTGCCTATTGCGAAAATGTATAGCATGTACTGCAGCAACACATCCAGTTTTCTGTTCATCAAAACAACTACCTTATATGCCACTGAGATCTAATGGAAAGTCATTGATGTTCAGTACACTCAGAGCACTCCAGGGTGTTGTACCGGGATTTAAAAAAATCACTTAAAGTACAAAAAAGGAGGGTTACATGTGTTGGTCTGTTTTTTAATTTGATAATATGAGTTAGCCAGACCCCTGAAACTCAACCTGTATGTTACTGGGGAAAAAAAAAAGTTCACGGATCTATAAAGGTCATGGCGAGAAGTAAAAGGCAGCATTTGTTTTTCTCTGGAAAAGTACTGGGTTCACTGCAAGAAACAGGGGCGCGAGCAACATACAATTTATCTGGAATAGGTGGACAATATTAAGCCAAACCAGTCCAATTTGGAGAAGTAGCATTAAGAAGCTGGTTAGTGGGTACAGCTGAATGAAGTACGACAGCACTGCCTACCTGCTTCAGCCTACCTCTTACTCATCTGCATTAAAAACAACTAGAAACACAGTAGAGAAGGTGAAGAAAAGCATGAAGGAAAACAAGTAGTTTGAGTGATTCCAGGAGGGGAAAAAAAAACAGTAACAAAACCACAGGCTGCCTGGGAACAGCTCTCTGGGTTTGGATGGCATCCCGTAAAGCAGTCTGGTACCTTGACATCGGTATAAAGATGAATGAATGGTCCAAAATGTCTGTCCATGGATGACAGGATAAAAAAGTTGGTGAACAGGTTTTTAAAGCATTACAGCTCCCTCCAAGGAAGCAAGTGAAATCAGAGCCTGGCTCTGGCATTAGAAAGTGAAGGGGAAGGAACACAGAGAAGAAAACAAAAATGATACATAGTTAAAATATTGCTCCTACATCTCTGGGCTGAAGAGCTTCCTTTGAGAAGCTCTCGCTTTTGATGGCAGAGGATGACATCTCTCTGGGACAGGAGAGGAAAGGAAAACAGAAAAGCCTGTGACAGATGAAAACTACTAAACAAAAGAGACTGTCTGGGGAATTAATATTTATGAAATGCAAAAAAGATTGTAGTAAAGTAAGAGATAACACAAACCTAATAAAAGCAGAGTTGTTCTGAATTAAAAAAAACAAGATGCAGAGCCTGCAATCTGGTTCTGTGCTATCAAGAAACCAATTCCCTTCTGTCTCAGGCAATGTCAAAACAAAAAAAAAAAGGACATATAGGCCTGATCCAAAACCCTGTGACATCAATGGAAAAATTTTTCTTGATTTCCAAACCTTTTGATTTGTCTCTTTGGGAATTTCTGATGTTGTTAAGGGTTGGAAACCGTCACTACCACCCCCTAAAGAAATCCTATTGCTCACCCAGCGGCACAGAGAGATGCTATAGGGCCAAAGGGTTACTGACAGAGGTTGAACAGCTTCTCTGCTCAGTAGAGAACAACGGTGCGTCCTAAATCTTGGCATGGGGCGTTGGGGGTGTTACCTGCAGTGTTATGGAGGTGATTTTTTTTGAAACCTTATATGGGAGTTACTGTACCAATGGCTTCTTGAAGCCTTTCAAAATCTTCCCCCATCACAGGTGTGAGCTAGAAAAGATGTTTTCATTCAGAGACCCTCCTCCTGCCGTGAAGTATCATACTGTGCCATATTCAATGCGCTGTCTAGTCTTGTTTTTGAAGCCCGTTTGCTTTTGGGGAGGAAAATGTTTTATAATCCTAGTGCATCTCTCTGTTGAGAAGCATTTCTTCTGATATTCTTCTGATATTCTGATATTTCTTTCTTGGGCTTGTTTTTTTTTTTTCCCCATTAATTATACACATGGCCAGAAGATCATGAATGTGGAAATGGGTCAGTTAAAATGACTTAATGAAAACCACTGTGACAACCTCAATTCTGAGTTTGTTTCTCTGTGGGTTCGTTTCTTGGATGGGGTTTTCATTTTAAGTAGGGTCGTTTTTCATTTCCAGGCATGGTTTGCTCTGGTTTATGCCCAAGGACTTGCACTAACAAAGTCTACGGTTCTGTGAAAGGAGTGTAAACATAGATGATAATCATCTGAAAATCTTACCTTCTGCACTATTTCTTTTCTTTAATAGCACTTCCGTGATCGAGGCCTTCAGATGGTGTAACTGCAGCCCGGGTCCCCATGCTCAGAGTTACAGATGCCACGTAAACTGTGGCATCCCTCCCTCACAAGCGATCATGTTTGAAAGAGCGTTTGCTCCAGCAAGCAGCGAGCATGTCCTCACCCCAAGGCACTCACAGTGCACAGAGAGCCAAACCACGCAGACCCTCTGCTCAGACACTTTTCATGGGAGCAGCCCTTGGTGCCCAGCACCGACTTGAAGGGGGATGCTTACCCCAAGTCAATGCAACGTTGGGTCAAGACTCTGTGGGGTGCCACAGGGTCCTTCTTCCCACCTGGCGTGGTCAGGGGATGGGGCACAGTGTCCCACAGGGGCGGCAGAGTGAGGGTGATGCTAACCCACCTTCGTCCTTTGGTTTGTGTGGGCATGATGATTTCATTTATTATTATTATTTCATTTATTATTATTATTGTTGTTGTTGTTGTTGTTGTTATTATATGATTTTATTATCACCTGGCCTGATCCCACCCCCAGCCTGTGGCCATCCGGGTGACAAATCTGTACAGGCACTGCTCCTGGAAATACCAGCTTCTTCCCGGGGAAGAAGGAGTGAGCCTCTAGAGGGCCCCAGGTCATGGGGCATTTCAGGCCTATTAATATAATTTAGAAAGAAAAAGTAAATCTACGCTGGGCTATTAGCAAAAATCAGGTGTTAGAGTGCAGGGAAGACACATAAAACACTGCATTAAACTACAGCAGTTTTGCTCTACCTCAGAACATAAAGTTTATTGAATGGCTCCCAGAAGAGGGGAAAATGGATTTGGCACTCAGCAATAAAGTCTATAATTAGTTTTTTATAGACAATCCACGAACTGTGCTCGACTCCTGACAATTTTCTGTGGTGTTGGCTTGTGAACGTCCTTGTCCAGCACCGCCATCAGTGGGAATGGGATGTACAGCTCGAGGAGGGCCCTGGGCCTTACCCCTCCTTACCCCTCATGAGGAGCCGTGGCAGAGGAGGAGCCCACGGAGGAGCCTGATTCTCCCTGTTGTGCCATTGGAAAGGAGCAGCGATGGATCCTTTCACCCACCCAAGGCCACCCCAACCACCTGGAGAGCTGGCAGGCAGGACCGAAGCTGTGGTTGACCCGTCCTTCAGTGAGCCCCGAAGCTGCAGGGAGGCAGCAGCGCTGACCCATCCTCTGAGCTTGGCTGTGCTGGAAGAGCCAAACTCATGAACATGTCTGTGCCAAACCAGGCCTGGTGTTTTGTGACTCACGGACCCTTGAGCATTTCCAACCATCTGGTTTCCCAGAACTGTCCAATCTGATGGGTTTGCTGCCAAATTAATAAAATAAATGAAATGCATGGATATGTGAAATCGTGGGAATGCGGCTAGGGACATAACATATCACTTCACGGAGATTTGAAAAGCTGTGCATCTGAGATAAGACAGAGTGGGTATATAGAGATGGGATAATTTAAAAGATTCACCAGCACCATGAGAAAACACTTTCTGAAATTATTTATGCAACAAAATTTTATGTTCAAGGATGCTGGAGTAATTCAATAGGCAGCTCACAACTATACAGCTACTGCGAATAACAAATATAATTTTGGATGGAAAATTTATAGATCTGTTTTTAAAATGTACATGCCGATACCCTCACTTTGCTTCTCTTAATGGCCCTGCCTTCTGTGTGTTCATGGCCTTCCTGAACCTTATGAGAAGTTTGAGAGGACTTGTAAATCAGTTCCTCTCCTGGACCTTTAAATAGCAAGTGATTAAAACGAAAAGCAAACTCTAATTGTATCAAAGAAACCACTCAACTAGTTACGGCTGTGGTCATCAGGCATGATGCAAGCTTGCTCCCTCTGCGGCTCAACAAAGTCAAGAAACCACAGACTATTCCCAGACTCAATTCTTAAAAAGTCTAAATCTAGACAACGGTAATTTACACTACGGTTAGTCACACTAACCTATCTTTTAGATTTAACCTAGAAAGACCTTCAGAGAGAGAAAACACGTATTTTACTTAAGAGATTAAAGAAGAGCACTCAGCAGTGCTCTCACTGCTGTATACCGAATAGGTGAACGCCAACAAAAACATGACTAGACTGGACCCATCTGTCATTCAAACATAAAGCAGCAGCCTTTCATTTGGGATATTTGTGAACAAGCAGACAGATTATGTATGTGTAGGAGCATATGGGGTCCCCACAATTACAAACTCTCAGCCCCACTGTGAAGCACATAAACATTATCACCATTCAATAAATGCGAAACTTGGTCAAGCTGACATAGTGAGTATGTGGCAGAGCCAAGCTTGACATCCAACAGCGTCCCGGTCTCCTGTCATTAACACCAGGAAGCAGTAAATCTACCAAAGTAACACGAAAATAAAAATAAAGGTTTCCCAGTTGCTAGTCCATTTCCCTTTCTGCATCACACTTTTCAATTTTCTTATTGAGTTCAGTGCTCAATGAAAGATGTGTTTGCCATTGACAAGGCTGGAATTAAGCACAGCTCAATTTTTTACCATGTCCACATTTCACTGCAAGGAGACTGTGGTTCAGATCATTGGCCTTATGAAAATTAATGTCAAGCTTGCTGGTGACTTCAAGGAATTCAGAATTTCCTCCGCGGTGTTTGTGCAATGTCCAGAGCCATGGAAGGCTGATTGCTGAGACCAGTGTTCCAATAATTAATAAAAGTAACGGAGAAACAGAGTAGACCCAAATTAAAAGGCAAAGAAAATGAGCAACAGTGAGAATACAGACAAATAACATTAAGATGCTTTCTCTCTTCATGGCAATGTTCTTTTCATTGCAAAGCCAGGTATGAAAGAAGGTTTTCTTTTAAATGCCTTAGGGCTAGTGCATCAACAGCAGTTTCAGAGAAAAGTGACACTTTGTATAATGCGGGAATGCACAGCAGACTTTTGTTAAAAAAAAAAAAAAAAAACCAAAACAAAGCAAAAAATCTACAAATGTTTCCAATCTCTATGCCTCTATGGGGCTTGCTGTGTTTCATCAGTCTCAAATGATGGGAATTGTCCAGTAGCTATCATGAAAATATCCACCTGAGAAAGTTATGAGAATTCTTGCAGGATGCAACGCACCCTGCTGAGGGCTGAGCAGACAACCCACTAATACGGGAGAGATTTGTATTATTTGGAGAGCTGCCCACGGGTTTTATTATTAAGTTTCACACCAAAGTTTTCACATGGGAGGAATTAAAAAATGACAAGGACAACGATTTTGATATCCTAAGCATGAGTCCAGTCCTGAAAGTTTACATCGTGATGTAACCGAGGACTGCAAACAGATGAGAAGAATTTGATGTCTAGATCAACAGACTGACAGTGCTCTGCAGGTGCCTCCCATGGTGCTGCTGTTTGTTTTAAGCTCTCTGACTTTGAAAAACATAATAGAGACATTGAGGTTTGGTAAGTTCTGACCTGAAGACATCTTTTTCCAACTTGCAGGTCATGTTTTCTTCTTCTTCAGTCTCCAGGAGCCAACGGGAAGTTTATGCCAAGGCAGTATTTCATGCTCTCAGTAACAATCCAATTTCTGTAACCAGATTTTTGGAACAGAAAGTTCTTATTTTGGGCAAATCCCATGTGAAGGACATGCCTGGGTAGACAGATGGATACTTTCAACTTACTGATACAGCTTATGGAATCTATTATTAGACAGATAGATAGCTACTGCCTTGTTGCACTTCGTATGTTAAAAACTATTTAGTGTAATGCAGACTCTTGTTAATGCCATCCAGAAATACACATATTTTAAGTGAAAGAGAAATGCTCTTATTGCAATATTCTAATTTGGACCTTGATCAAAAAAATCAGCTGCTTTGCACTTCATGGTTCAGATGAACTGCAGCATGTCTGTAAAATGGTATGACTAAGGAGGCCTTATCAAAGGTAAGGGGAACAGGCGCCTTTGCTGGAAATTTCCATATTATATAATTACATTAATTTCCATATTGTGGTACAAAATTGCTACAAGACAGAATTTGCCTGGTGCTGCACGCAGGGATGCGTGAACCTTCAGACTGGTGTTTAAGGGCTGATCTATGGAGACCCAGAACAAAAACCCCACTGTTTCTACCGGAGATTTGTACAAGGTTGCTGCAGGCTGTCATTTTTTTTGTGGCTGCATAGAGTCTGGCAATCTGAGCACAAAATTTCTGCTTTCAGATCCATAACGCACGGAGGATCAGTTAATGTCAATGGAAATCCCTCCCGGGGACCGAATACAACATGAGAGAGAAAGATGGGTACAGAGATCTGAGAGCGAAATTTTCGCCCTGCAGTTGGGAAGGCTGTTTTCTGGAAGGTGCTCAGGAAGATGCCTGGCCCGTGCCACTGTCAGTCCTTCTGCACAACACTGCATAGCGAAGAGGCACTGGTTTTCCACCTCCTTGGACCCTTTTCCAGACGCATCCGCGAAGGGGGTCCGATCAAAATTGCCAGCCTTTCGGGCAGGCAGCCTGGTACGCAACTGGGCCTCACACCAGAGACATGAACGGCAACCTGCATTACAGCAGGCTGCGTGGAGGTACTCACTGTACGTCTCACAGGCACGATACGTAAGTCAGGTCCAGCAGATGGGGAATCACCTAACAAAATTTCTCTGCAATGTGATACCAGCTTCTCCCTTTCAGTCAGGAACCACAGGATGGACAGGGGAAGCAGCGGGTGGTGCAAAATAAGGTTTCCTGGCCCCTGGGCATCCAGACCTTGACCCTGGCTCAACTGTGCACGAGCTGGAGAAGAGCCCATGGTTGCTACACCCTCATTGTCACCCTTGTCACCAGGCCTGGCTGAGCATGCCGAGGTTGGTCACAGCAAATCGGGTTTCTGTCTGGGACCTGTGCAAAGGGGCCAGCGAATGCCCTGGTTTGGGTTGACTCTCAGCTACAGCACTGAGGGGACAGAAAGTACATGTACTGCCCTAAATATGTATTAAACCCAAAAGAAACCAAATTCACCAGGCTTTTTTTTTCCTAAGCTAAATTGAGTCTATGGAAATTCTATGAGTGATTTTAGTCAAAAATAACAGGCCTGATCCAAAGCCCCTTTAATGTCTTACCCTGCTCAAACTCCCGGAGCCTGGATATACTGTCAAGCTGTGCAAACTTTACAACACATTGCTGCTCTGCGTGTTTAATACTGCGGAGTATCGGCCTGAGCTCTGCTCCCACCAAAGTCAGGTCAATGAGATTAACTCCCCACTTCAGTGGGAAATTAATTAATAGAATGGCAAGTGCTTTTTGAAAATCCCACTTCTCTCGCTTTGCAGGTTTTTTTTTTTTAATTATTAAATTTCAATTGAAAAAGGCAAAGCTGGTAGAAATACAGAAATAATAGCAAAGAAATACTGGAGTCATCCTGTAATACCCAACTGAGTAACTGGCATGGCTCATCTGACCACTTACTCTACTTCCCATTTAAATGGGGTCTGTAAATAAGCATCGAGCAGATATATAACCCATGTGCTGAATTTTATTTTTGCTATAATAATAAAAGCCACGGAGAGAGATTCATGATAACATGAATCCTCACTCGACTGCGCACAAGCGGAGGCATTCATTACATTCTGATGATGTATTTAGCCCTTGGAGTACAAAGAGAGTTTTACCTTTTTTTTTTTTTTTTTGGCAATTTGCATGAGAAGTACAGAGCATTTAGTCTTTGAATTAATCAAAATATCTCTGCCTTCACTGAATAAATATATTTGAATACATGAATAAATAATATATTGAGTAAAATAATGAAACTCATTTAAAATAAGGCTGAGAATGAGGTCACAGTTTTTATTAAATGTGACATTTTCCACAGTGTTTATACTGCAAGAGATAATGGCCTATATATTTTAAAGTGGGTAACAAACCATCAAAAACCAACTTTAGATAAATTAAAGTAGCTTAATTTTCAGCAAGCACTGGGCTTTTAACCTGACTTTCTGAAAGTCAGGTTAAGATGATTCAAGATGAAACTTGAGCTTATGTGCCTAGGATGAAAATCTTCATTTAAAACCAAGGCAACCACTTAATTGACAGTCAATCCTAAGGACTAGGAGTCCAATTGAAAGGTCAATCTTGGTAAAGCTCTCAGGCGCCTACCCTCAGAATTAAACAGAAATATTTCATTCAGTACTTGCATTTCAGCTACAGACATACCATAAATACAATATACTGATTATCTTAAACATAAATTTTAAGTTTGCACGAAATCCTGTTCTTGGAAGCAAGCAGAGAACTCCTATAGACATAAACAGGAACTAAGCTTGAAAAACCGTCATGAAAACCCACCAAGCCAGATACAAAATCTATTCACTAACAGTTGACTTGAGGACAACTCTATTTTACTTGGCTGCCTAAAACCATTGCTTGCCCAGACAAGTCAGCAAACAAAAATGCAAGTGAAGCAGGTACTAGAAAGTAACTCAGTTAATTTGCAAAAAGAAGAGAAAGAAAGGAAAAAGATGACAGACACCTTAAATAGTGAAATCCATGGAACAGACCCTATAGTACCGCCACCACCTCACTTCATCCTTGGTGTCCCACCAGCCTGCATTTGATGAGCAGTAAGGAAAGACTGGACATATCAATGCATGGTAGCAGCCAGTTGCCAGATTGTTTTCATTTGCTTCTGTCTGCTCAGGGCTCATGTCAATTAGCACAGGGTAATCAGTACTTCATTAAAAACGTAATAAAAAACCTAACTCTAAGAGAGATTTATAATGTTGTCCATTACCACCATATTTGAGTGCTGTAATTAAAACAGACCTTCACTATGCTTCACCTCTTTTAACTGTGACTCCACGTTAGGTTTCATCCATTTAGTAGCTACGTCGAACGCCCCTTCGTGATCTTCTTGTTATTACCCCTATGCGCTCAGCTGGCTGACAGCATGAGTTTCTTAGATTAAAATGATCCAACAGCCTATCAAGTACTGGGGTAATTGGAAAGGTTTGTTCTGCTCTGCTCTTTCTTCCAAGGTAGTGGTGGAAAGGTTACTTTGCCACTAATATGTCATATGCTGTGCGGTCATAATAAAATGGGTTAGATACCCAGACCATTTGATGAAGCTACTTCATTCAGGGCATTAATTTGCCAGCTTTTTTCAGCTGAAAGAGATTCAAGTCCAAAGTTAATCTCTATACTGATCAGGCTGGACAAACCCAACCCTGGGCCTGAGCACTGGTCTGCCTTGTCCATCCCAGTGGTCAGCGGTCTGCCAGGCGCTGCACAGCCCTCTCCCAAACAGTCCCTGGGCACGGTTCAAGGGTTTGCCCCGACCTGGGCCATCTGGACAGTTTGGATATGGCTGTCCTGGCCTGGAGGTGAGGGGGGTGAGCTGCAGGGAAGCAATCTGTGCCACGGCAGTTCATCTCTTAGCCAGAGAACAGAGCCTGGCTCTCTTTGCTTGCTGTTACATCCTAAACTTTGTGTTCGCTCTGCTGTAAAAAGCAAAATGTTTTGGTTTATACTCTGATACGCTTTTGAGTTTAAAAGCCTTTTTGGTCTTTTGGTTTTCACTAAGAAAAACAGTTGATGTTGCCCATCGTTTTAACCTTTTCATCAAAACCTTTATAAATCTCATGCATTCTAATGCACTAAATTTTCTGGTATGGTGGAGTTATTTGCCCAAAGCAATATTTACAAAGCATAATGCAAGCAGTGCTCTCAGCAAGTCATTAGGATTAGTGATGAAACGATCTGCAGTGTGGCTGGCCCATGGAACCTGCAGAGAAAGAGCTCAAAGACTTTAGCTGACTACACAAAAACCTTCCTCACGTACAAAAAAATATTAATTTAGTCTCACAATAACTCAAGTTGAAGGCTGCCTTTAGGCTGTGATAACCTCTCTCCATCTAGCAAGTTTCCCCAGCGGTCCTGGGAGGAACTTTCAGCAGCAGAAATGCATGAGCGATTTCCACTGCTATGCCCAGGTATTTCAGCAGCTGAGGAAGTGGGTGGAGGAGGAGTTTGGGAGATATTCTTGGAAGACCGGTGAGGAATTGAGGATAGGAACAGCACGAGTTACAGACCCATGTGAGTAATCCAGGTTGTAAGTCAGTGCCAATCACACTGCTATGAATGATGACAGGGGAGTCGCAGAAGCAGGATGAAGACACTTCCCCAGTTCCAACCAGTTAACCCTGGCATACCATAGATTGCAAATCCCAGTGGTTTATTATCCAAAGTCAATTTACCATGTCTTTGCCTTTAAGAATACTTAAGTAAATGAGGTGAATGAAGTACAACCTCCAATGGAAAAATCAATGCTTTTTGGATACATTTCACATAGCTGGCATTAGATAAAATAGCATTGCTTTAGGGACACTCCTCCACCCCAGTCCTTCCTTTTCAGCCTGAAAAATTAGTACCTTACGTCCCTTTTAATTAACTCTCTTTTAGCCAATAATGCCAGTAACTTCCATGTCATAACTCTTGTTTATGCAATTAGAAGCAACTTGATACAAGCACAGAAGTCCAAAATACATGTGCAAAACCCTTCCAACAAGCAGTCCTGCTTAGAGGGGACCAGATAACTGAGACCCCACTAGTATCATTAGTAGTATTAAATAATGCCCACTCTTCTAAATGCCGTCCTCTGTTACCTGACATCCCCCTCAGATACTCCGAGCACAAAGTGTTCACTACCATCTTTTAGTCTCAGAAGGAAGCATACTCATTCTGGGGGTGCTTTCAACAATAATGCAAACACAATCCTGAATTTTTGTGAGAATGAGGCCAGGACTGGGCATTGCTGGACAGCAAGGCCCCAGTCATGCCAGCATTAGTGTTGAGAGTCAGTGTTAAGCCCTCTGC
Organism: Balaeniceps rex; assembly: GCA_013401315.1. Taxonomy (NCBI): domain Eukaryota; kingdom Metazoa; phylum Chordata; class Aves; order Pelecaniformes; family Balaenicipitidae; genus Balaeniceps; species Balaeniceps rex. The sequence goes on from VYZW01025326.1 coordinate 47,545, forward strand.
ACTGTCTGACACGGTGAGCTTCAGAAGTTCCCATGAAGCTTCTTGAAAAAGGTCCTCATGCAACATTGCCTGGAAGGCAAGTTTCTCCTCCAGGCTGAAGGTGCACGGAGCACGTGACTCGGTGTCTGGTAAACATGCCCTGTGAGAAGTTAAACAAGTGAAATCAGCTTTTTTTTTGCCTTCCCACAGGTTCTTGGAGAACCTATGCAAGGGTAAGGCTCTCCAGCAGGAGATGCCACATGGGATGGTGCCAAGGACTAGGTGACAGGAGCCACCATAATATGGACAGTTAAAGGCAAATAAATGAAACAAAAGTAAGGGGAACCATGTGAGCACAAAGATAAAGACACCAAATGAGCAGAACTGACAACCTAGAGGCACACTCCCTGTTTACATCCAGGCACTAGGATGGAATGCACCCCAGTGCTGTTGGTAGAAAAGGAAAGTCTCCCATCCTGGCTGCCTCCCACCAAGGTCAGAATGGGCAGATGGTACACACATTTCAGGAGAAAACCAGGATTTTAATTTAAAAAAAAAAAATGTACTTGGGAATAATGCCGCTTTGACTGCCTCCTTTTGCAGATCTATGCAAGGAACGTTAACCCTTAGCCACAGTTTTCCGGTCCTACAAAATGCAGTTGGCAATTCCTACTGCTGCTTGACATGGAGAATAATATGCATTTTCCCAGCATTTAGAAGATTAAATACTCCACGCTGTTTGATTTATTTCTGTTACTCTTGATACAAATCACACAAAACCATGATTCATGTTTTAATATTGATCCTGTAATTAGTTCAGTGCAGGTAAGCCTTCATGCTAGATACAGCCCTACATTTACTCACTTGGAGTAAATTGTAAGATTGGGTGTTAGATGCTAAACCTTTACAAAAAATCCTGTTTCATGGTAGTCAAGAGCCTGTTTCACACTGCGGTAACAGCCTGCTGTAATGATACCTTATCTGAACTAGACTTCTCATGCAACTTGCAACTTCCCTCACATATGCATCCAGATGGGACATCAACAGCACCATCCTTGTTACCTAACCCCTACTCCTGGGGAGGAGGCATCGGACAGCCGATGCACAAAGGCTCCACAGGAGCCACCGATCTGGCCCATGCTCCTCTGTCATCTCTCCTTATTTTAACAACCGTCTGATGTCTCGGAGGCTCATCCCTAGCAGTTCATGACAGCAATGCAGCGCCTGCTGACTGCTTTCTGAATGCTCTTTACAGCTGGGCATTATCACTGCCCACCACACTGTATCGTCCTTTACTGGGCAAGAGGAAATGCAGGGCGCTGGCATGGCACGGCACGTTTGAGAAGCTGCAACATGCAGCATCCAAAGCACAGCAAATTCAGTGAATACCTCCAGAACTTCCTAAGCACTGGATCATAGCTTTAAAATCTCCTTGCAGAAAGCTAAAAAGGACCTGACCCGCTGCTTCTCTGTGCTTTACTGCAATGGCTTATTCATTGTTTGTGGGTTTGGTGGGTCCCCAGAGGATGGATCATTCATCCATCCACTGAAGAGCTCCACGGGATTTAGAGCTCCTGATCTAGTTGATGATGTCCCTGCTCACTGCAGGGGGGGTTGGACTAGATGATCTCTAAAGGTCCCTTCCAACCCATAGCATTCTATGATTCTATGATTCTATGATTTAGGGAGGTGGAATCCTGGATCCCGTGACAAGCCATCTTACTGAGCCTTGCCAAGAGGCCTCCACCTCCAGCCACACAGCCGATCCTGCTGGCTGCAGCACTGGCAGCTTCTGTCAGCACCCTGGGTGGCTGGTAGGACACGTGGAGGGCGAGCAGTCCCATCTGCCAGGCTCCAGAGCAGCTCAGGATATGGCCAGTGAATGCAGGAACATTCCTCCAACCCTTCAAAACCTCCTGCCAGGAACCCCAAGGAACTGAGCTCTGTATCAGATGGTGCGAACCTCCTACCCCACCATCTGACCTTCCCTTGCCCATCACCACATTATGCCTGCATGGGGTCCTCCTCTCCCTACAGAGAAAGGAGCAGTATTTGCCCTGCACTAAAGCAGCTCTGCAGCTTCAGAGAAATTCTTCTCACTTTAGTTAACAAGAAAATTAGAAATCCACCAGGTAAAGCTTAAAAAAAAATTACTCCATGTATGTTACCGTACTCTGAGTCTGGTACGGTTGTGTGTGTAGAAAGTTCCTGATCAAACTGGACTTTTGGTAACAAAAACAATCATGGAAGCAACAACAACAACAAATACTGCTGAATTTTGCATGGCTATAGTTTTTCCTTGCTGGGAAATTATCATTTAGCAGATTATACCAAGTCTAAACATAAAGCTCTTTCACTGCTACCAGCATACCCCCAAAATTAAATACTAAATACCCATTTTATCCAGACCATTACATGGAGAGATGCAGCCCTTGGCTATTTTGGTCTTCCTTTTCAATCTCACTCACAAAGCGCAATTGCAGATTTTCATTTAGTCTTTTTCATAAAGGTAAATTCTTCTAATCACAACTGATTTAGAAGCAAATCAGAGACATAGCCAGTAACACAGAACCATTTTAGATGCTCAGCACTCCAACTGGCATCACCCTGTAAGCTGAAATAAGCTTCTCCTTTCATTCAGGAGAGAGAAGGGAGCTGTTTGTATGGATGGACATTACAGGCACTGTCTACTTCAGAGCACACATCCAAGAAGTGGCATTCAGCTGATTTAGTTAGTGGCCTGAACAGATCACGTATTAAAGGTCTTCTTATTTACATGCATTTTTGAGAAAATATCAGACTCCAAGTTAGCTCATCATCTTGACGCAGCCATGCACTTAAGTGTGCGTTTAACATGAAGCCTATGCTTAGTTGTTGTGAAAATCAAGCAGCTGTTCTGCCACTTTGCAGAACTGTGCCTTCTGCTTTTTAAGAAATAGCTACAAAAAGTAACAGAAGAAGTTACTTAATCCCCCGTAATGTGCTAAGAATCTTTGAGGCCCTTATGAAATCATCATCATCATCATCATCATCTCTTTACCTGACTGCTACAGTTTCTCAACACGCAAGGCTGCAATTATCCACACATTTTGAGGGCAAATGTGTGACTCCAGAGAATCTTGCCAGTTGGTGTGTGCCACTGGATGTCACATAAAAACTAGTAGCTCCCAGACTACTAATCTTCCTCTATTGCTACTCCCTTTAAAAGCTAAAGAAATGATTGAGGAAAGCTTTGTTCTCTAAAGCGTCACCACAAACTGGAGGAGACTGAGAAATAGTGCTGCACTAGATACAAATTCATAGCTTCCACCTTCCCAAACTAAGCAGTGGGGATGGAGAATTACGTATTTGTGAAGAATGCACCTTCCTTGAGGAAGCTTTGTTGAAATTGGTTGCTGATGTGTTTGAGAAGGGCTTGCTTGAGGTGATAAAGTCAGCGGAATTAATCACTTAAGTCAACAGAAGACGTTCAGGACAACAACAATTCTTCTGGTTTGGTCAGGTTCATCATGGCTTTAGCTCGAGACTCTGGTGCAGGGGACCAGCTTTTCCTACACTGTGATGTGTCCAACCACATTCGCTCCCATGAGCAAACAGAAAACAGCATGCTGTGATACTGCAGCAATCACATACTTGGGCAGTAGTCCACGTATTTTACTGCTCCTTTATGGACTGTATTTTGACAGCCAAATGCAAGAGTAAGGAGAGCCAGCACCATCTGACCAGCCCTTCTCCCATGCCAAACGTCCTGCTAGACACCAACACTGCCCGTCTCCAGCAGTGGATCTGCTGCGAGGCATGGCTGAGAGCACTCGCATTGCCCACCTCTTTCTCATGCAAGGTCCATTCCACATTGGCAAGGTGTGACAGCAAAATCATGTCCTCTCATAACTTGTGGAGCCCAGGCATTCGCATCCTTAATACACAAGCATTTGCCTCAAACAAATAGACATTTCAGAGGGATTTAAGGCTAGCCAGCTTGTCTCCTTAAACTTTTGCTTCAAAGAAAGCCCATTTCTAGGCCCTGAAAAATAATGCTAGGGATGGGTAAGTACGGAGCTGTCCTTCAGTTACTGGGACAGTTAGCTACAGCTTTCCCAAAATGTTAAGCTTGCACTGTGCTTTAATGATGAACAAACAGGCCCTATTGCCTACATGGCGGACAAGAAAGGATTTACAACGCCATATGCTGCTTTTATTTTCCGTCTAATGTCTGCAAAAGTGCATACTGGGAAGAAACCTCCCCTTATAACCTACTGGGAACGCCACGGGCACAGCAGCAAATGTTCCTGTGTGTAGAACAGTGGCCAAACAGGGCTCACACCTCTTGCATAAAGAAAGGATGTTGGGAGCAACAAGGAAGGAAAGCTCAAGCATATGCCACACTGGCTATCGTCCTGAGCTACACATTAGTTTGGCTCAAATTAGAAAAGCCCTTGGGCCACATATAGCTACACAATCAAAGACTGTTTTATAACGCCCAGAGGGACTGTGTTAAGGTTACCAGGCATCTTTAATCCTACTCTTTTCTAAGTTCTGAGAGACTGACTTTTTTTTCATGCATTCTTGCATGCAGCCCTGTTTAACTTAAAGTTAGTGATGACCATGACTTCTAATAGCAATGGAACCAAGATGAGTCAAGGGAGCATTTGTGTAAGGAAACAGGAGAGGCTCCAAAGCACAGACTCATCCTCAGATATGCTACAAATATTGTTGTAAATGACATTATTTGGGGAAAAAAAAATGAGAAGTATTCCTTGTCATATAAGGAAAATGACAAAGATGAAGGAGACAGTTACTTCCTAGAAATATTTCCTTTAGCCAGCTACCCACAATAAAGGATCCTTTGCTAATCCCCTTAAGCACTCTATCAACACGAACACATGCAAACGCACTAAATTTTTACAGAACACAAAGAGGTTTTCTCTCTCCAAGAATAATGTAGGCCCCCAAATCCACAATCTTCAGCATGCTGACTATTTTGGTCAATTACTTGAGTGGGGACAGCAGGTCTACTGTCACGAGCAACAATAGAGCTCTTATTCTTGGAACCAAACACAGTTATTTCCGAAGCTGAACTCACAAAACTGATTCACAGACCTGTCAGTCAAATCAATATTGATGTGTTCCCAGATATAGCTCAACTGTAGGAAATGAGTTACTGCTCAAGGGAGACTCCCTTGAGATGAAGTTCACCTCTGGCAGACCAACACCAGGAGACCGTTATATCTCTTGGAAACTAAGGGAGGGAGGTGAAACCAACCTGAGAGTAACCACTGTCTTGACTGATCATGGATTATTCACTGTCAGTTCTGCTCAACGATCAGGTACTTAACTGTACCGTACCTGCCCTGGGGCTTTGAACTGTGGCTCTGTGGTCTCCAAAAGCTTGAATAAAGTCAGTTTCATTGAGATAGAATGACAAAAAGGCGGGCTCTGGGGAAAGCTGTTTTCTTCTCTGGAAAGCAGCTAAGATGATTATGTTTAGAAAAGCTGCCTTCATCAGAACAGCAAGGCTCAAGGCTGAGAGCAGTGATATTGGGATGATACCAAACTCAGAGCTAAAGCCTAACCCATGAGGGCACCTCTGGTGTTGGTGCAATCAGCTACAAAAAGACATACATACACCAAAGAAAGACCAGAGCAAAAACTCTTCTGTCTTGTCCATGAGGGCAAGTGCTTGTAGCCTTAACGAACTGTCAGGATCTCAGTCAGAGCAGAAGATTTACAGACATTTACATAGAATTACAAAGCTACAACTGAACGCCAGAGCTATATCTAGATTCCTATTCCGTGTTCTTATTAAGCAAAAGCCACATTCAAGACAACGAAACAGCCTGCACTGGATTTGATCACTAAAGATAAGCCTCTGCTGCTGAGTTAACTCAGGTGATTGGCTGCCTTGCTCAGCTGAAGCTGGTTTGGAGTGGCCATCCTGCAAAACTTTACCTGAGATAGTACATCCTCATGGGTGCATCACACAGAGCATCAGATATAGCAAAGCCTTGTAGGGGAAAATCACCTAATCTCCTGGGCTTCCCAAAGTAGCTCTTTAGCAGTCAACAGGGTGAGGTCCTGTTTGTCTTTTAGGGCACACTATGAATAGCAGAAGATCCTGAGGCAATATGAGAAGAGTATCATTGCTTGAGAGGGGGATGGTCCTTGCAGGACCCTTGCTGCAGGAAGGGCCAGTAAGCATCTGGAAGCAAAGGAATATCTGAATATATTGCCAGGTGGGCCTGCTGCCCCACCTCCTAAGCACCACTATGCCCAGAAGGGCAGGTTTTATGTGTGGTCAAGGTCTCAGAAATCATCTGAGGTGATGCTGCAGAGAAGATAATATCTCAGTCTGCAGCCCACTTGAAGCTCTCTGTTACACGAATTCAATTGCAGAAACACAAGACACAAGGATGATATTTCACACACCTGGGAATTATCTAGTGCAGTGGCTGGAGCTGTTAGAAGACCAGCAATTAACATAACTGCATCTCACTCTATGAGAGGTCACTGTTTTTCAGGCCAAGGCTGAGATCACTCTCAAGGACATCTGTTTACATGTTCCTCAACCTCCACTAACCGCAGTATAAGCATAGTACATCACAGGAATATACTGTAGGCCAGTGCTTCATGGTCGCTATTTTATAAGAGTGTACAGCAAGACTCAGAAACAAGCTTTAGGTAACCTCTACTAAATGAGGTTGAAATGTATGAAAGGGTCCCTCTTACTTTTTGAGCTCTCAGAGTAACACAACAGATTAGTTTAATCCCAGTGGATATAAAATGCAATGATTCTGCCACAGCAATTTATGCACTGGATATTACAGGCCCTTAACATCAGCCATGATAATTACTGCAGGAAGTGAGACAGGAACACAGGGCCTGTGAGGGTCTTTCAAGGGAAGAAGCCCATCAGCGTCTGGGCAGGGGGAAAGCTAGGTCATGTCGTCACTGCCCCTCACTTGACCTCAACCTGTCATTATTTGAAATAACTAAGTGGGGTGGAGAATAATGTAGATGCAGAAATGGAGGCAGGCATATTCGCTGAGGCTGAGATCCATCGTTCCCGGTGATAGCTGCTCAACTTTCACTCATTTTGCTTCTGTTCCCCTGCCCGCACCAGGGCTGCCCCGTGCCCAGGCGCTGCTTTGAAGTGGGTGGAAGAGCTCAGGGTGCCTCTCGAGCTAGACTGGGGAGGTGTTTCGGTGGCCATGTACTGACATGACCCACTGCAGGCAATGGGGTCTTTGCTGTTCTAAAAACCGTGCCTCCACACTGGGACTTCTGGATGAGCACACATCTCTCTGTCAGGCACAGGTTTTATATGTACGTGCTTTTCTAAGGGCTGCAATCACTGAGTCTACACAAGAGGGAAAAACTTTCAGAAGAGGAAGCCTACTAGCAAAAAGGACTTCTCTGGGTCTTAAAAGAGGACACAGATTATATGCTAGCCTTCCATGGAGAAATGAATTTCACATGCCATTTCCTATCTTCCCTTCAAGTATCTGATCCTGTTTTTAGCCTCTAGCCCTGTTTAGAAAAATACTCTGCCGGTACTCCTGTGAAAGCTCAGAGTTAACTCTTCAGTGGCTTGTACTCACAAAGGGTCTCTGTTGCCCATTTCCTGGAAGCAATCACAGATTGAGTCCTCTATGAGTTACTTTTCCTTCAGATATATTCATCCAAGGACGGACAAACCCTTTCAAGCTTCGAGCTAACACCACAGCACCTTTTACAAATTTTTGAGCAAATGTTTAGTTTTGAAGCCCAGTAAGGAGAGCTAAGAGGCCATCACAGGGCAGTCATTTGCTAAGCAAACTCACTTGTCATCAAAGCAGAAGAGAAAGAAATGACATACATTGATAAAAGTCAATAAGTCATTAAGGGAAGGAGGAGAAATATGTAGATGGTTGTTTAACATACTTAAAAGGGACTCCCAAGGGATCTGACATTACATAGCGTGTATTCAGACCAACTGCTCAGCTAGAGGTAAAATAAGCAGATCCTACATACCTACACTTCCTTAAGCATGTGCTTTCTCCAGAACAGAAAGGTCAGATGATTTATTTGTAGAATCTCTTTCTTTTTCACCATATGCAAATTATTCAGCAACTCTAACCCACATCAAGACAGTGATTCCAGGAGACTGTAACTGTGGCCTCTTTGTAAAATGACAGACCATCTAACATTACCTGTACACTGAAAAGACAGACCCTATAAAATAAATTGCAAATAATGAGCTGGATTGGTTAACTGCACCTGAAGCTGGTTCAGGAATCTGACTCCTCCAGCATCTAAATGTTACCTTCCCACCGGCATAACCTCTAATAGGAACTAAGCTTCCAGTTAGGAAAAAAAGTCTCCACTGTGACCTTTCTTTTGATCTCCTCAGCAAGCCTGCAATTTCATAATCTGTCCAGTTTTGACACAGAGGACACAGTTTGGTCTGCCATGGCAGACACCTTTACGTCTTTGTGAAGTGATCAGCTCTTCAAGAATTAACAGCCCTTTAAAAATGCTGTTTTTCAGTACTCAAAGCTATTGATCCAATTCCATTTCAGATCTACAAAGAAGGCTGTAATCAAAGCAAGTGCAGCACAGGAGAGTGATGGACGTGCTTTCCCCCTTCCCAAATCAGGGGCTGCACAGACCAACAGGACCTCACCGGTGGCTGGGAGAAGCTGCCTCTCAAAGAGGCACCGTGCCACGCGGGAGCTGCGTGGCAGTATCCTGCCTCTGTGCAGAATTTCAGACCCTGTCGGAAGAGGAAACCACTTCCTTGGACAGGACGCCACGACTCCCAGCTTCTGTATCCCATCTTGGCAGCTGTGCCAAATTTTGCTGTCCCCTGGGATACTGTTTCTCTCCGTGTACCTGCAGGCAGCAAAGCAGATCTGCATTGAATGACATTCAGAAGTGCAAATTCTGCTCTCCGTTACCAGCGCTATCGGCTGGGGCAATCTGTGTCACCGCATTAGGATGTATGAGGGAGGTCTCATGTCTGAGCTCTCCTCCCTTGTAAGCCTGATCTGAAGCTTGCTTAAGTCAGAGGAAGTCTTTCATTATTTTCAGCGAGCACGGATCAGCATCACTTTAAACCTTAATCACAATACCTTCTAAACACAGCCTTCCATACCCGAACACTGTGCAAAGCTGAACAAAAGCAATATGCTATATATAAACATGTGGAGGAAAGCGTTATGAAATTCTTTATAAGCTTCCTATAATGCTCTTGTGAATTGAATCCTTTCACTCAGCGCCTCATCATGATAAGAACCTATCGTTATCTTCCCACGTACAACATGAAAAACTAGACCTAGCCTCACTTTCCCGACTTTCTTATTCTTCCTCACCGCTGGAATACCAGCTACAAAGGAGAGCGCTAAACCTTCCAGCTAGCAAAACCAGAGTTTGAGTCACTGTTTAAAAAGATTATGTAACATGACAAAGTCTCTGATGCCTCCATCTCCTCCGAATTCAATGCAATTTGGTCCAATAATTGCCCCGCAGCAAAGACAGAGAAAGCCAGCTAATAAAACCATGCTCCTTTGCCATCTAACACTCCATCCTCCCACACTGCCAGTCAACCACTCTTAAAATTGCCCTTCATAAAATTTAATTCCTAGCTTCAGAGGGCTACAAATCCTCTGGAAGTCTAATTATATCATTTCTTGAACCCATCAGACTGACTTTGATGCTGTATCTTCTTTAGGTAAGGGTAGGTGCCATATAGAAGCGATTTTTTTGTGTACTGATGGCTCTAGCCCAACATCAACATGGAGAAAGTCAGAGACTCTATATGCAGCTAGAAATTAAACTTAATTTTAAGAACACATGGATATATTTTTCTTTCACATTCATCCAACATTGTCCACAGTGTAACTAGCATACTCCGAGTTCTTTAAGGAAGGCAGAAAATACCATACAGTACCCGCTGTGTGTTTTAATATCGCTTCGCTTGTCTAAGGAAAGCCCCACAAATTACAGACAGCATTTGATGGGGAAATTAAAATATCATCCACATTGCAACTGGTCTGCCGCCAGCTGTATGGATCACGTTTGAGATGCAGCTGCTGTGTAAACAGAGCCATTTACCAGTTTTACCTAAGGCAGACGGTTAAGCAGGTTTCAGCTGCTACACAAAAGATTGTGAAGCTTTACTTGCCTGCAAATATAGTCTCTGCAGAGCCACAAATGTTTTGAAGCCGTGTTGCATTTCAAATCCCCCAAATTGGGCTTGAATGGGCTGAGTATATCAAAAGGGTATTACCCAGCTTTTCTGTTGTTGATATGTACGTACACTGAAAGAAAAACTCTTTATCGCCAAACTATGTTTTCTTAAAAGATATTCGGAGTTTCAACTTTCTCATCTCTCATAATCCTCACAAAGCAGGATAGCGTGTACCTTGGGAGGTGTTTAACTTGAAACTTGTTGAAACAAAAGGCTCGGGATTTCACCAGCGCTATGTCTTTTACTTGCTGCAGGCAAAAAAAAAAAAAAAAGGGATCAGTCCCATCAAGCTATTATCTTTGGATCTCATTCCGACCGCCGCTCTTGAAGCAAGCTGCTCTGATAAAAAGAAATGGCACCTAGCTGCAATTGAGACAAAACGTAGATAGATCACACCGAGCTGACCAATAAACTTTGTTTCAATGCCTTTCTCTGATGGCGTTTCATTTGTCTGCGGGACATGCAATAGAACAGAAAAGCATTCAGACAAGTAAAAAAAATTGAAATATAACACAAAATTTGTCTGTAATTTTAATGCTAGCAGTTGATTCATGCCATGGGAGGGCGGGGGAGCAGTTCTGTGGCAGTCTAAGTATCAACGATCATTTTTTTCCAGCATCACCGTAGCAACACTGTAGTTATTGTCAATGAAGCACTTTCATTCTAAGGTGCTATTTTTAGATGATTTTACCTTTCCAGAAGAACTACCCTCTGGGCTGCAATTTATCATGTTTGTTCCCTGACCCATGGGTGAATTTTAGCAGGACCTTTATTTTATTTTTAAAGCAAAACCAACCAGCTCTGGTTTTTCCCCCCCAGACATTTTTGCACTCAGCTCAAAACGTCTCCGCTTTAACAGCTCAGACCTGGCAAGTATCAATGAGGACTGAGCTCCTGAAGAAATTAAAAACAAAATACCAGCCTCCCTCTCCCAATAACCACTGGTAAAGGCAAAAGGAAGAAGAAATAGATTTTCAGCACATGGAAAAACGGGCTGAGGATGAGGAAGGGGGAGAAGTGGGGACAGTTGTGGAAGGCTGAAGACCCAGCCTTCTCCAAGGCTGGAGCTGGTGGTTGCAGCTTTGTCTGTACCTCATCCGTTCCTGGCAGCTTCCCAAATCTCAGCCTTTCCCCCATCACACCATGCCAGCAGGGCAGCTGCCGCCCAGTGGTGGGTATCCCTCTTGCTGGGATGCTCCTGCTTAGGTTGTCCCATCAATGCAACCACGTGACAAACAGCCTGTCCCAGGCGTTGCTCCGTGCCACGGTGCATGGAGAGGAGCATTGGGAAGGCCACCTGTGGAGCAAGGGCCACTAAATGTCCCTGGCATACCACATTCTGCATTTGGAGAGGTTAAATATATATTTACCCAGTGAATACACAGGACTGAGATTGCCGCGCATGTCCATAGAGCTTCAGTTCAGAAGCACTAAATGGACACAGTAATGACTCAAGATCATGCCTAATCAGGCAGCCTACAAGCAGGAGCTGATAATGCCCATGCAGATACGAGATCCAGATGAGCCCACTGCTCCTACTGCTATAGTTAAATAGATCCTGCACCTGCTGAGTGTAACCACATTCACACGAGACATTGAACTGGTACAATTACTTCAGTCTAATCCTCCATTCCCATATAAAATGCAGATAAAATCTCTACATTACAGCAAAGCCTCAGGTTTCTAAGGTCTGAGGGGTCAAGGAGTGGTTTGGGGGGCATGTGATCACACAGCCAGGATGACAACCCTCAAAGCACTGCTACAAGACAAGCAAATAGAGATACCCAGGCAGCGGCATGTGCGTGCACACAACACATGCTTGCACACATGCAGCCAGGTCTGCTGAGGAAAGCGTCCGTGTGACTTTGGGCCAGGCACAATGGTGTGCTTAGCACTGCTAAAACCTACAAGAGGGCACGGTGCAAGCCCCACTCATCGGTGTTGGTTTGCTGGAGGTACTGTGGGAGGCCCTCAGGGGTTTTTACTCCTGGACATAACTTCAGCCTCCGAATCGTAACATCTCCACAGCATGGTGGGTTTGTCATGAAACGAAACCGGCAGCGAACAGGTTAAGTACCTGGCTAACCATCGCTTGTTCTGCCATGCAGCACCTCATGCAGTGGGGGCACAGATCTGTATAAAGGCAGGAACAATTTCCTATTCACATTGCTGAATAATATTATTGTCTGAAACCGCAGTCAGCTTTCAGGGTCTGGAAACAGTTCCTGAGTCTCATGGTTTCCTTCACCCTCCCTCCCCCTCCGCCCCTCCGAGCTGCCTTGAGCGCAATCCCTTGGCAAAGATGCCGTCCTCGTGTGCCGGCCCTCCTGGCAGCCGTCCTCCAGGCAGCCATCCTCAGGCGGGATTTGGGAGTGCTCCCGAGCCTCTCGCCCCGTCCCAGCCCCGCAGCTCTCGTCAAGCCCCAAGTTCATAGTAACGTCACCCTTTGCTCAGAGCCGTGGTCTCAAGATACCCAACGCCTGACTCATGGAAATCGGAGTTCGGAAAATACTAGTTTTGCTCTCAAATTCAAAACACCAGTGAATTATCCACCTATTACCCTGGCACAGGTTTTATATCAAATTGCATAAAGCTTAATTTTTCTTAAATAACCATAGCCACAAGTGAAGGAGAGGAACTTAAACAGATTATGGAGCGCTATTAAGAAGTCAAAGAATAAAGTATCTGCTGCTTCCTGAACAGCTAAAACATTTCTTCAAAATGCAGGCTATATAATGTCACATGTTCTTCACACCAAAACTGTATTTATTGACCAAGAAGCTAATGAAATAACCTCTGACACATGACTCTCTGTCTGACACATGACAATAGATCAACATTGAGCCAGCACTGAAAACAGGACAACACTTCTCACAAAAATTCTGTCCTCCATTTCTGTTAGACATTTTGTATTTTAGAAGAAGAAAAACAAGCACTTTTCAACCTTAATTATGTCTAGGGAAGCTGTAGTAAAGCAAGAAACTAGGATAATGTCACTGCTCCCAAACAGTTCTTTCACCTGCCACACTTTCATACTTAGAGCACCTCTTGTTAGGTTTTATTTTCGTATTAAATTGAATGCCCTCATTCTGCTCTCAAGTTGTGGAAGCAGTAACAAACAAGCATTTCTAGAAATTATTTTTTCTGAGAGCTGCTATTATGCACCTGCATGAACTCCCTCCTTCTTCATGTGTAGCCTGCACAGATGAGAACGACTCATTGAAACACCAGCTTATCAGAGTATCAACTTTTTGTGCTGGTGATGGGGATATGCTGCCGTGCTAAAGTTTCTCATCTAAATAAATAAGTGCCTAAAAGTACTACAGATTCATCATATGATAGCACAGGTTGGAAATCTTAACAGTCCTAAGATGACCTGATCAAAACTTGGCCTGATTTTATAGATGGTGGCTCCAGAAACTAATGCCAGGACCCAGCCAGTCCAGCAATACACATGAGAGTATAAGCACCCGAACATAGCAACACACCAAATCATTTTGCTCATTGCTTAAAATTATAATTATTGTATTAAAAAATACTTTAATCACCTCCGTCTTCTCCCTAAAGAAAACAAAGTAAAGTGGAAACAAGTAACTAGTGTCCAGGGAAGCAGAAAGGACTGTAGAAATGCCTGCGAGTAGGGCAAATTTCCTGTGGCAATTCTTTTTCCTTAAAAATATACCTCAGGCCAAACAAATCTGTCCACAAATTCAACAAACTATTTCAATCAAAAAGTGCAAATGTTTAGTGGATAAGAAGTCAAAATGTTTAATCAACAAAAACATTTTAAAGTCACTTGTAGGAGAAAGAAAACTAACATGCAAAAAATTATTTTTCTATTCCATAAAAAAAAAGATTCAGCTTGGGCTGAGGAACAAAAAAATAATTAAACCCTCTTCATTTTGGATTTCATTTCAAGTGAGGAAACTTGTTTCTTTTGTTCACCTCAGATACATTTTCTGTTATTTTGTTGGACTGGCCAATCAAGTATTCAGCTCAACTACTACCAAGCCAGTTATAATTCTAATTTAAGGTTCCTGTATGGCAATTGCTTGGTGATGACATGTGCTGGGTTTTGCAATAGCACAGCCTACATCTTCTGCACACTTGCCAATATTTCAAAAACTACAAATGGAAATCTTTAGAGAAGAAAGTAGGGGCATACCTAGGGAAATATGATGGTCTTTTTTAGACTAGAAAAGAAATAGTCTGCACCTTATTTAAAAAGGCAAAGAGAAATGCAAGTTGAGTCTTCTAAAGAAACACAACTTGTACCTCGTAATTATAAGGGTTGCTAATGACTTCTTTTGGGGCAGAATTTTGCCCTAATTTTTATATATGCCCATTGCACAGTTCTGACTCCATTTTGGAGCAGAAAACTTTTAACTTCTTTACTGTCACCGGACATATCCACCTTTGGGATCTCTTCTGACTCTATCTGGATGACAAACCTGTTAAGCCCCAGTGTGAGCTAGCTGTCATCATGACAACAGCTCAGCTGAAGTCAGTATTACTACTTACATGCCTAAAACCAAGCTTAAACGCAGTTTGTTGGATTTCACTCTATTTTGGTCTGCTGTGCTATCCTCCAGCCCTCACTGTGTATTTTAGCTTTTTTCTTTTTTTTTAGCATATGATTTCGATTAGCCAAAGAAATTCTTTAAAAATACTTCAGTGGGAAGTCAAATGCCAGCTCAAATAATTCAGCATTAAACTTAGAAAGTTTAATGCATGAGTGCCAGAAAACGCTTCTGGCGATCCAGAAGCCAGCTTAGCAGTCACGGAAAAACCAAAACCCAAAGCAGCCAGGTTCTCCTGGCATTTCTTCCTTGGTCCTCACATCTCTTCTCTGAACTACTACAGCTGGATGTTACCATCCACGTTTGAGGCGGAGGCTGTTTTTCTGCGGTCACCATGCTTGTGGCTTCTGCTGTTCCCTTATAGATCTAAAACCATGGTGTTGAGACATATTCCGTGGCTTGTAATAGTCAGGGCAGAAGAGGAAGACGCTCTGCGCATCCTCCTGTGCTTGAACAGAAACTCCCACAGAAAATTGGGTGGCTCCCAAGGGCAGAGATTCCCAGTGCAGGGAGGGACAATTGTGGATATCCAAATCCAGTTTTAGAAAGGCCATATTCCCCAGCATGTCTCCATCTCCAGGATCTCTAGAGACATTATGGCCTCTCCCTAGTACAACACAGTAACACGCAGAGATGCCTGTACTGGCAACCTGGACACCAGAAACAAAGACACCTGTGTAAAAATCTTATCCCAATTATCTTCATGTCATAACATGACTCCTGGACTTCATTCAGCCCTTTCAGAGCTAGCTTGGTTATCTCCAGAGATCCCTGCACCCTGCTGCTTAGCAAGACCTTAAGAGAGGCTAAGCCACGCGGTTTGGCTGTTTGCTAATCTGCAGGCAGGGAAGGAGTCGATGATGGAAGGGATGGGCTCAGGGTTCCTCCTCTCCTGCACGTCACTTGGCTCAGTCTGCTATCATGCAATCCCCACTGGAGAAGAAATTTGGGTTTAAAGGGCGTCCACCAACTCTAAAATCTGTGACACATTGAAGCCAACCTGTCATTGACTCGATATGGACTATGTAAATGACATTTTAATTAAAGAAAATTAATCCCATGTACTCTTGCTGCACATCACCCTTGAAAGTCTCAAGATCCATTTTGCAAGTCTTAAATCATTCATGTATTTAATAAAAATGCTTTTCAGGTGCTTGGTTTTTTTCCTGCATTTACAGGAGAGGGAACACCAAGACGGAAAGGCTGGGTTCTGCAAATCTTCAGCCTTCCTTGTGGCTGTTTTTCTGGGAGTTTAGCTACAGCATGGAGCGCTGGAGTTAGCCAGCAGTGCATTGCACCGGGCCACACCGGGAGCCTGGAAAGAGCTCCTGTCTCAGTCCTGCATCTCCATCAGGCTGCTCCTACCGTGGTTTCTTTGTTCAGACCCTGAGCAGCCTCTAGCGCATACAATCCACGGGACAGACGGCTCCTCATCCTGAACGTGTACAGTGTGTGCCATCATCTTCATTTGGGCACACCGATACAAACTGTGGAGTCATACTAATAATACCATTGCTACGGTTTTCATTTCAACATTTACAGTTGTCTTTTAAGCTTTAAAAATTATTACAGCCCTGTGTCCTGGGCTGCTGCACGTTGGCACAGATCATACAGATCTGTGTGCGTGTGGGGGTTTTGCCTTACCTCTATAAAGCAATAAGACTGTTATGTATCTTTTTAGTGTGCTGTTTTGAGCTGCAAACATCCACTAAACTATTGTTTGTTACAAGTCTCCCCCTCCTCTGCATTATAAAACCTAAAAAAGTTTTATGCTTAATTCCTAGTGGAAACATTACATTACCTGTGAAAGCCTGATCAAACACTGCTGCTCTTTATGCCCTGTCGCTGCTGATAGACACAGTAATATATCCTGCCTTTTTCAATATAACCTCCCTTCCAATGAACAGGCTTAAGCTGGGGTATTTAAAACGAAATGCTGTTCGACACAAGGTCTTGCACCCCTTGTCCCTTTCATTTGCGTCTATCACTTGAACAGCTGAATAACTCTTTGTTTCCCGCTGTCTCGGGCTTTTTTTTTTTCTTTTTCTAAAGCAGTTCTGTATGTTTTCTGGTCTGCTTTTTGTAACCACTATATTCATTCCTCCAGCTGAAGGACTGATCATTTGTTTAACCCAGCTCTGCTTGAAATAAAAGCTTCATTTGTTGTTTCTTGTTTCATTTACTTTTTAATGGTGGCTAATAAAGACTAAACACATACATGCTATATATTTAAAAAACAACAACAAGAAATCAACACAGAGGTGCAATTTTCAATCATTGCTCTGGAGGGGCACAGGAGAGGAATAGGACTATTGTCGGGAAAGCCTGGGGTGCTTTGGTGGGGTGAGGGAAATGCCCGGTGCTGGCAAGCATGGTTTCAGGCTGTTCTCAGTCCTGCTGGGTACTGGCTTTTCATGAGCACTGGAATACCTTCCTCTTTTAAATACATGAATAAACAAACAAACAAAAATAAAAGCAGGACTGCCTGAAATCTTGCAGGAGCGCGGAGGGGTAATTTCAATGTGTCATTTGTTTCAATCCAAATGACCAGCCAAATGCTGCTCTGGGGAGTTTAGCTCCAAGCCCTCTTGCAGAGCAGTCATGCTCCAATGTCCCACTGCAAAACAGTTTGCAGCCTATTAAGGGGCTGATAGCGCTTTGCAGCCTGCACAGTCCGCACATCCCAAGTCTGCGGAGGCTTCCATTCACACTGGTAAAACTGTATGATCGAGGTCTGGATGAGCAAACCTGTTGTAGACTTCCCTGTGCATCGGGCACAACTTGTGCTGCGTCACTGATTTAATCGACGTTTGCAGATTGTGTTTGGTATCTTAGGAATTACCCAGACTTTCATCCATTTCAAAATGGTCACTCTTTCCTGCAGCCAATCCAAACAAAAATAAGAATAGAAGAAAAAAACCCAAACCCTAACTAGCCTTTATGAAGGTACTGGTTTTGTCAAAGTTGGATTGTACACGAGCGATACAGTGGTTATAATTCAGCCTCCAGAGCTATGTGAACCAAGAATTCAATTTACAAAGGACCAGTGGTTCTGTCAGAGCCGGTTTATATGTGCTCTTGAAGTTCAAGAAAATTTTGTTCTGAATTAATTTCAGTTTTTCAAACACAGACTGCATTTTGAAGACCCAGTATCTGGGAATGCCTCGCTGCCAGCTGCTTTGATTATATAGCAAGCTTCATAATACCAGTATATTCTTACAGCCTTAGTGGCTGGGAGAAGGGATTAGGCTACCCAGATGACATACCTACCTAGCCGACATACCTAAATGAGACTCCCAGCAGCCACCCAAGGTGGGGGAAAGCAGGACACTTCCCTGATGCTTGCAGTCACATAGATGTGAAAAGCACATCCTCAGAGTTAAAAATTAAACAGGAAATAAAAGCAAACACATCTTTAAGTGTTTTGTTTTTAAATCACGCAACATTATTTTTTTTATCATTTGGAAGCCAACAGTGGTTGGGAAATGTGGCCCTTGGGGACTGCACTAAGAGTTTAAGGGAGCAAGTGACAACCTACATATTTTCAATCACCCTCAGAGAGGCTCAGCAGAGGCAAAATCACCTTCCTGTTATCACCCTTTGGAAGATTGTACCCAGCACACAAAATACAACACTGCATAAAGAGAGAATCCATCCCACCTTTCCTCATGCCAGGGTGGCACCTGAGGATGGGTCTGGGCTGAGGACAAATCTGGGGGGAGATGGTCCCTCCCTCTTGCCATGCCTCTGGATGCCAGTGGAGGCAGAAGGCCCATCAGCCAACAGTTCCCTCTAGAAAAACAAGAGACAATCTTAACCTCCAGCTTCCATCAATGGAGAGGAGAGATGTCCCTTCAGCACACATGGGCAAAACGACCCTGTGCAGCAGCTGGCAGCAAAGAGGGCGCAGCAGCACGGGACGGGGAAGGGGTGCAAAGGCTCGCCGCAGTCCTGGCCTCCAGAGTGGAGCTTCTGGGCTGTTTGGATAAATGGGGGCTGACCCTATAATACGAAAGAAGAAGAAGGTTAATGTGTGTCTCAGACAGAAGGAAATAAAGTGCTTGCTTGTGCTAAGCTTGACTCAAGCCAGCTATTAATATAAAACTTGGCTATAAGGAGTGATTCAGTGGTGCTGCAGCAGAGCCTTCTTCCGGACAGCCAGCGAGCATGGGAGCGAAATAAATCTTCCATTGGTTTCACCTCTGGATTTGCTCCCAAGATCTCTCCCCCGCTCCCGACACTTACAATCCCTATTGTGTTACTACGGCGATATATCATTGTGCCAGGGATGTGACAGCATCTCTCAAACAACATTTTATAGCAGACATAAAGTTTAAGTTGGGGGAGAGGGAGGTAGTAAAGGGAGAAATTATGCTTGTTACCATGCCAATCCACATGAAACCAGAAGGACCAGATTGCTGCGCTTTTCCAAAGAGCAGTTTTAAGCTTCATTTCTCTGATGGTTCGATTTTCCCTATTTAACACTGTAACCAGTTAGCAAAAAGATCTTTAAGAGCAGATAATTGCATCTGGAAACCCTTTGGGTCAACGATCCCCTAAGTGCACAAGCAGTCCTCCTCATGCTGAGGCCTCTGACTCTGAGGGAGGGACAGGATCATTGCTAACAAAGGTAGAGCCCCAAATCCGTATTTTTTAAAAGCCCATCAGTTTAGCAGCTTGCTTTTTGTCTTTTTCCATGGAAGGGATTGAATGGGATGTCTGCTGCTGGAAATCAGGACCGGGTGCCAGAAGACATGGGATTTAATAACCAGGTGTGACACTGCACAGTCACCAAACCCTTCTGAATCTCCACCTCCCTGCCTGTACATGAGTATAATGATTACCATCTACCCCATGGGGTTTATTAAGTGTTATTAATTAATAGCAGGAGTGCTTTGTTCAGATCCTTGCATTATGATGCCGTATAAAAGAAAAATAGTGTTATTGCTACTGACCAATTAAGAATCCAGTGAGTGCTTTACTTGGTCCCTAGGTATTCCTGATGGGCAGCAATGACTAGGGAGCTGCCTCTGAAAGCTAAAAACCCGTGGAACGCTCATGAGCAGCATATCCAGTCTGACAGCATGTTGGAAAGTTCACTTCGAGGCTTACGTGATGGGAGCGTTTTGCACACACAGAGAATCGCTGTTTAGATCATTAGGGGTCATAAAAGTAACATCTACCTCAACGTTCCCATTATTCACCGTGCTTTGCAAACCCATCATTCGTTCTCACAAAGCCTCTCTGATACGAGTAGATACCACTATCCACACTTTACAGGTGAGGGAACCGAGGTGCACAGATGACCAAGGTGCTCCAGTGAGCAGCAAGGAGAAGTGCCTGAATGTGCCCTGTTATCAGGCTGTCAAACTGCGGTGCCTTGTGCGAGGCGAGACCTGCCAGCCTGCCTCACTACATGGCCGTCGCATTACAGGACCCTTCAGCCTCAACACGCTGCTTTACCACAGGTTATGCTTTGTCTCTAGCAAAGAAGTTGCATTTTCAGACAGCTTGTGAGGCAGCGTGCCTCCAACCATGCCGCTGACACAAAGGGAAGGACGTGGAGCTTGGAGAATACAAATATTCACTGGTTGGGGTCTGCTTAATCAGCTGTAAGTGCACCGAAACCCAAAAGCAAAGGCAGCAGAGGACATTTTCAAGCTGTAGCCTCCAGCGGACTTGGGCAGCCTGTCGGCGTCTCCTTTGCCAGCAGCAGCTAAAACTCCGATCCCCCTTGAGCACCAGTCAGCGATAAACGTTTGAACAACTCCCCGCAAAATCTAATGCCTTGCGGGCTCCGGTGACATTTCCAGAATGCAAATGTGAAGCAATAACTTCTCAGTTTGACAGTTTAAGTGTGGAAATGGATAGGGTAGAGAGCAGCTGAAGAGACTCTTAGACTCAGTGCTGCAACAGAGGAGGAAAGCCCTTCTGAAACAAAACCAGAAACTCAGTATCATATTAGGGGGAAAAAAAAAAAACCACAAACCACAAACCCCCCCAATTTGTTGGAAATACCAAGCAAGATCATATAAAAATGATTCTCTTTTCTATGCCAGAACAATTTTTTGGTTCTGTATAATTATGCACAGGATCCAGGATGACAGGCCCAGATCTGTGGCATACAGATGCTACTGCAGAGCAAATAAAGACCAGTGTGCAAAAGGAACAAGGGGATGGCATCAAGAAAACAACCCTTAGACCTCTTTACATTCTGGCTATTTGTAAAGCTACCTGATCTTCGAGTGTGGAAGATGCAGGCAATGATATTCTATGATTCGGGAAAAATATCAAGATTCATGATGCCTATGATGCCCCAAAACTTCATCAAGGTCTCACTGAGCCAGAAGCTGCAGAAGCACAGGGTAAGAGGCAATCTACACCTAATCAACTGGCAGGTTTTAAAGTGTATCTAAAAATACATGAAGGGACGAGCACTTTTTTTTTCTTCTTCTGTAGAGTGGGAATGGATTTTCCTTACAGAGGACTGGCAACATTCCCGCTCAAGAGGGAAAGGGGTCAGGCATCTCCACTGGGACCTGGGGGAAAGACTCCCTGATCTGACTATAATTTTATGGAGTGTGTCAGCAATTCAGGATGAGACTATGCCAGAAAGGCCTGAAGGAATATCCCAGGGAACAGTCAAAGCAGGATAGTTAAAGCATTAATTTTTTGTAGGTAGAAGGTTTTTCCCTCACAAATAACCATACACAAATATCAACTGGAGTCAGCAGAATAAAGCTTTTGTTAGCATCAGTTAAACTTAAGTTAACATGAAACTCAGGAATAACTCAGCACCTGACTACATGCAGACCCCTAGAAGTGGAGTGGCATCTCCAAGGTCCAGTTAAGTCAGAAAAAAACCCTGTTAATCCTACCAGGTTTCAGTTCAGGTGTGTAATTTAACAACGTTATATAGCAAAGGGAAAATCAAAGTACAGCTATATTCCAGTTAGATCAGAGACCTGATGCACAACTGCAGTGCAAATTAAAAATGACTAGAGGATTTGAAAACTACATTGAGGCTACATGTAAAATGCGTGACTTTAAAATATACTATAATTAAACTGGTGAAGACAAGTATAGAGAAAGAAGTTGCACAAATTTTTCTTGGCCAAATTACTTGGTGGTAGTAAAAGAGATTAAAGGGGTGATTTAACAGATGCACCATGAACAAAATTTCAGATTGCAATATTAATGTGATTTAGTGCTTTAACTGGAGAACTAATAGTAGGCCACCTGCCACGCTGGTAAATTGAAAGAGAGGTCATCTTCCTCTCTCTCGCACACACACTCAAACACATGTTCACTCTTCTGGATTTCATCACATGGTAGAGATTCGCCATATGAGACAATAAGGACTGGAGCAAGGAGAGATAAAAAGTCACTAGAGTTTCTCCACTAAATGGTTAACTACAGAAATTACAAAAATGAAAATCTGCTCCAAAGAACAGAAGTTGCTTTTCTGAAGGCTCAGAGAGGTAATTCCTTGGAGAAGAGCGCTGACTGAAGGTGCCGCTCCCCCATTAAGAGCTAAGAGCAAGTGACTCACCAAAAATAGCAACTCAGTGTTTTCTGTTTGCAATATACTGAAAGCTATTGGGCTTGATTCATAAACTCCGCCAAATCCATGGGAGCCCATGCGATTCACTCAAATGGGCTTTGGACCAGATCCACAGCAGGTTTCATTTTATGGAGGGTCTCAGAAAACCATAAATCTATTACTCAGATATAAGAGAACCAACTTCCTGCACTAGGTATTAAAAAGAAAGAAGAGTTATTCTGTTGAGGAGTAAAGCTTCACTGTTCCAATACAGTCAGCCCTCCTCTCAATAGGGCACTTATTTTAACTCCTGCGTGTATTTGAGGTTTGTGAGAGCTGCTCAGGTAAGGAGGCAGGGACAGCAAGCATGGCAGCGCGCCTCCCTGCTCTCCCTGGCCACCGTCAGAAGACACTAACTAACCCCACCAAGCTCCGTGCTCGCTGAGCTGGCAAAGGTGCCAGCCTGCACCTAACACGGTTGTGATAAAAACTGGCATCCAAACTTACTTCACGCAGGTCACCACATCTCCACTGGTGACCGCTCCAAAGGATGAGTCAGTCCAACCATCGCCAGCCTCGGTGGACTTCTCATTACTGAGCTAGGCTGGGAGAGCCCCTGGATGCCCTTACCTGGACCTGCATACTCCGGTACTTTGGGGAGTTGTCCACACTTTTCACACCTCCTGAAACACAGACATGCTGACCAGATTCAAGCAAGGTTCACTGAGGTCCAAGCAACAGCCCAGCACGCCTGGGACGCACCGGGACATCCGCTTACCCTGCTCCCGTCCAGGCACTCTGGGTCTGGCACATGGGGACCTCAGTCCTCCACTTGTGATGTGGACACCACAAGTCATTGCTTGGTCACTATGGGCTTGACATTAAGTGGTGCTGAGGACCTCCCTGCACATTTTACCCCCGCAGAGCCCAGTATTGATGCTTTGAGTTGGTATTACCCAATTCTGCTCCAAGAGCAACCTGCACCTTACAGCCACAATGCCCTCGGCTGCTGCATGCATCCTCTTTAATTCAGGGGAGAGTGGAGTTTTCCTTCTGGGCTGATTCCCCTTTCTAAAGAGGAAAAAGAAAGGAAAGAAATCTAAGTGCTATACAGGCGTTTTGGAGCCCCACCCTTCAGAGGCACTGTCTGCCTGGCACAGGCCATCAGTGTTTTCACTGCACATTTTTACACGTCCTGAACTTTGGGAACCACATGTTCAGCTGTGGCAAACACACCCAGTTCATTTACACAGTCCTGTGTTTGTCCTTGTCCTGCATCCCAAAAGTGAGGTTAGTCTTAATGCTGGAACGAATGCATGAGAGTAAATAAACTCAGAAATTGGTTTACACTGTGTTTAACTGATCTGCAAATAAACATAAAAAACCATATTTTCACACCTTATCAAACCGTTTAATATTCCAAAAGTATGCAGCCAAGTTTTTCAGACCTGCATTAATCCAAACTAGAAGCATCTCTTTCTGGGATCAAGTAAGTGTTTCTCACGTAAAAATAACCTCAAAGTCAAAAAGACTGTACTTGAATAACCAAAATGAGGGGAGAAAGGATTCATAAACAAACAAAACTCTGCATATAATACTGAGGAGCTAAAATTACCCAGTTAATTTTAAAGATCACACACGGAACTTTTTCCAACATAAAAACAAGCTCCTGATTGTTGAGGTTTAATACCAAGCCCATTAAAAAATGGAAAATGCACCAGAGGCACAGGAACTTTCAGCACAGCTGGCCTAATGTAAAAACAAAGTATGTAATTGTCGGCGATTAACAAAATTGTGCCTCGAAGAGTTGCTAATTTATCCAAAGCTCGACTCCAAGCAAGGATTGACTACTTAATGATTTTCATTTTTTCAAAGACTGTCATACCACAGAGAAGTTGCTAAGAATTTGGTTTCTAAAGTAATTGCTCCAGGGCTGGATTTCTCCCTGGGATGCAATAAAAGTGGACTTCTCAATCATCTTCTCCCACTTCTCTCCTCTGCTTCCTTCAAGGGCTGTCTGCACCTTTGGAAGAGCAGTGACAGAGGGGTGGCACAGAGATTTTGGTAAGTAGGACAGCACAAACATCAGTTACATCTCCACCTTCGGTGAAAGCCGCCGTGTAGGAAACCAGGAGGGAATCCCTACTGATTTGTTACAGGAGACCACCAGGGAGAGCCCAGTCCCTTGGGAAGCAGGCACGGTGACACGCTCTGTAAGAGAAGGGCAGGACCAAGAGAAATATTTAGTGGGAAATGTTGAGCTCCCCACAGGGGAGGGTGAAGTCCACTGCGCTTTCAAGTGGCACAGGCGTTCATGGAAAGCCCACAGTACCTGTCAATCACGCCGCACCCAAGTGCAAGTGTGGTTGCCAACAGCAAATTACCACAACCTCTAATTTGTTGCTTTTTCGGTATCAAATTATTTTTCATTGCCAGAGTGCTGTATAAACCCATAATAAACTTGTTTTGATCTAACTCATCGCATGTTACCGTGTGCCTCACTCCATTTCTAAGGTGCCTATGGACAACCTGCTTCTTATGGATTTCCTACAGCTGCATCCCAAGGTGGGGGGGGCTCACACACAACCTTTTTAATGACCTTTATATTTATCAACCAAAATCAGAGTCCAAACCAGATGATTGCATTGGCCTGCACGATTAACTTAGGGACAAAAGTAATTACTCTTTTCTTTTTTCCATACCAAGTTTCATCAGAATGTGTGCCAAGAAAGATGATGTTCAGAGCTAAGCCCTTCAGAAGACATCTGCGCCAAGCCTGGTGGAAAGGAAATCATTCCCTGAAGATTAAGAAAATGAAAATCTAACCAGAGCAAGTACCCTTCTCCCAGCTCCTGCAGATTCATAGGATTAGGAAAGATTACCAGGAACAGTAGTAGCCTGAGCTGCTGCATCGGCCGGAGCGTGCAGTTTCACAGACAGGCTCCAAGCTGAGTAACTCGTCAATGTGAATTTTTAATGACTTTTTGATTGCGAACATATGCCGTAGCTGCGCTTGCTCCAGATCCCAGCTGAAGTCAGCTGGTGCCTGTCAGGGTGCAGGCCTGTCTCACGCTTCGTTCGGTTTAACGGGGGCTCCTGCTGAAGCAGGTAGTCCCGGTTTCCCTGCCCTGCCCAGCATTGCTTGAATCAGATCTGCTCATCGATCGGACAGAAGCATTGGTGGGTACAGCCTGTTCCCAGTTACCCACACGTCTCCACGAAACACTGCCACAAACACAAAGCCATCGGGGCTGGCTCTGCACTGCACTGGGGGCTCAGCCCCACAGGAGCACCCACCACCTGCCCCGTGAGCTATCGCCTGCCTAAATGTACACCGGAGGGAAGGGTATCAGGAGCTTTAAAAGTTAGGAATTAAGTAACAAGCCGAGGGCTTATGGAAAGATGACAATAAATGCTCGTTGTTCAGCTTTTGCAGTGTTTGACCGTTCCCTCTCCAACACAGGCATCGTGCGCTTATCCCTGTGCTTTTCCTCCTAAAGCACCAACTTTTCAATATATTGTATGACCTCAAGAAAGAAAAGCACTCTGAGCATGTGCTGCCTTATGTATGGCAAGTGCTACCAGCAGATGCGTTTTGTTCAGCGAAGTGTCTTCTGCATTCACCCAGGAATAAATACCCATTACTTCTTACTCTGCTAAGTGTAAACTGTTTGTAATTTAGGATAAAAATACAGGTTCTGCCAGACACCTGAGCCCAAAATCTGTCTGTAAGCAGCACAGCAACTGATGGCAATGGAAGCTGTGTGTGCTCAACAAGCCTGAAACAGAAACCCTTGTATGCAATTTCAAAAGAGCATAAGAGACAAAAATAACCAACTCCCATTGAAACATCACAGAAATTAGGTGCCTAACTGCTTTAGGCGCCTGTGAAAACCCTGTCTGTAACCTTTCTCTTTTTTTTTTTTGTGGTTATGATATTCCAGAAATAAACACCCCGAGACACTGAAATGAAAAGCTGGACTGCAACAGAACAAACCACATTTCTCCTGGTTAGCAGGAAAAAAACCCCACTCTTATTGTTATTACATTTTTTTCTCCCTTCCCAGGGAACAGTTGATATTTGTGGTAGCTTTGGCTGTAGCTTGTAGCAGCTGTGTAGTATGCATCACATTAAATATACTGGTGGGTCCTGCATGGTCATTCTGGCACCATTTCTATTTCATACAATGCCTTCAGTTTTTCTATTTAACCTCAATCATTTATCAATCATTCACCAATGCCAATAAATCAAAGTGTCTGGGGACCCTTAAACATAAAAATAAGGAGCTGTAAAAAAATATTACTACAGCAATTAAAGACTCAAATAGTAATAAACTCTACTTGCATTACACCTTTAGAAAGCCCTGCTGAAATTAAACAAACATCCAATATCAACAATATGAAAGGGGCTTTTTCTTCTAGTTTATAATAGCTACTGGTTTATCCAGAGCAGAAGAGAATTAGGGTTACTTTTATAGATCGTGGAGACTAAAGGTGAATGTAAAAAATGGGGGAGGGGGGAAAGAAGTAGTGAAAAGGTAAAATAAATTACAGTGATTTTTTTTTTTTTCCAGCAGACTAAAAGAACATGTACTGGAATTTACAAAATAAATGTCAATCGTTATCCATGAAGTGTAATCTTTTGGTTTGGATCAAGACTGTATGGTTAACAAATCTATTTTGAGTCAACCTCACAGCTGGGTGTTTTAAAGTAACTAAAGCTTTCTATTTTAATACATAAACTTCTTTTTTTGTTGTTTTCCTCAAGAGGCATTTTTATTTTCCAGAAAAGCCTTTTTCTTAATTGACACCCAAGATGAGGGAAAAAAAGTTTGCATCATTCAAGAAAAGAAAATGACAAATATTGGCCAGACAGGTGAAAGCATAATACATGGAGATGAACAGACCTAGAGATTACCTGAAGTAAGATCAGTCTCTCGGCTGCTACAACCCCTGACGAAAAGGGGACATTTCTCTTCGGAGGGGGTGATATGCTGTACCTGTCATGGCAGTCTGGCACTGGCAAAGAGAAGCCACATACCACTACATTTACCGTGACAGCCCGACGATTAATTCCCTTTAAAAGCTAACACAGCAATGCCGGTGCGTCCCACACAGAGCCCAGGCTTGGGTTTTACCCATGCCAAAATCCTGAGGTTTTGTCAAGGTATTCCCACCTGCCCTCGCAAGGGGACGGG
Source organism: Balaeniceps rex (assembly GCA_013401315.1). NCBI lineage: Eukaryota > Metazoa > Chordata > Aves > Pelecaniformes > Balaenicipitidae > Balaeniceps > Balaeniceps rex. Next base: position 75,073 of record VYZW01025326.1, read on the forward strand.
AGCCTGCGACTTCGCACAGTTTTTCCACCAAGAAGCTCCTGGGAGGGTGCCATGAAGTGGGCGCTACCCATACTGCTGGCAGGGGAGGGCTCTGCCCTGGGCTTCTTGGTTCCACTCATTAGCTGAGGGCCAACACTTACTGTGAAGAGGAGCTTTTTTTTTTACAGTAAAAATACTGCAGGGATCCCGAATGCTTGGACTGCCGTCTTTATTAAAAATTACCAGTCCCCCAGTGCTGTTGGTTTGGGTTGGCTTTCGTTACCAGCCCGACGCAATTACTGCCAAGAGAAAGGGCCTAATGAGACGAAGCAAACAATAAATGCTGGTTTTTAATTTTCTTCTTCCCGCTGCTCTTTTTTGCTGGAGCTTTTTGACAGGACCGGGGCTACAAGAGCTAGCAGTGGCTGAACAAACAGCCAGGCCTGAGGAGACATGGAGAGCCCATGTCTGGCGGCCTCCCTGCAGGACCCCGGGTTGGGACTGGTCCGTGGCTGCAGGTGTGCCCGTTAACATTTTTCAGACCCAAACCAATGTAAACTGTACTTCTGATTTCTTCCATTTATCAATCGCCTCCAAAGTGTCCTGACTGTAAAAAAAAAAAAAAAATCATAAATATTGACCTCTTCTGAAAGAATAGTACTGGGGACTGAAGAAGGTACCGCTGGAGGCCGTACCTAGCTGGGCTTCTGCGACCAGTGGAAATTTCCTTCACGCTTTTTTTGCAACAGTATTCTCTTTCAGTAGTTTCCTCTCTGCTATAAAGTGTGCTTTTATTATATCTGTGTTGAGCCGGTTCCAATGACGCACCTAAAATAGATGAAACTACCCCAGTGTGTTTTCCTACCGCCGAGCAGCAAGCTGTGCTGTCTGTGGCAGCAGCGCCAGCATCAAGACCAGGCATTCAGCAAAGCGCTTACCTGTGCCAAGCACAGGTACTGCCAACATCGCCGCCAAGACGGGGCCAATAAATCCAAGCATGCTGTCCATCTCTCGCCTATCCTCCCCATGCGCACTCAAAAGTTCAGGGACCTCTTTTCACAGACCAGTCATTACCCATCTCCGTGCACCTTCATCTTTCAAAGCCCAGGTAAGCTGCAAATCTACAGAAGGAAGACGAACGGACTCAGCATAAAGCCTTGGAGAATTAAAGGAGTCTTTGGGAAATAAGCTGTAGGCTTTGAGGACAGCTGCAGGGAGGCCTGGCAGAAGCAGGGACGATGACCTGCAACCCAGCCGCTCCAGCTGGAGATCTGGCTGAGGAGCCTGCACCGAGTGTGCACGGTGGCTGGTCACCTGCCAGCTCGTCGCGTTTAATAAATTAGCGTGGATAAGGAAGCTAAGATTGGGCTCGTAGAGACTGAATATATACAGACCTCTATATGAAGGTGCAGAAATGGCACTGTTTGAGTCTGACTCATTGTGTCCTTGTTACATTGCCGGTTGCTTGGAGACTGAAGGCACACAGCAAAGATGCCGGCTTGGGAGTCACTGCCCTGCCTTATTTTCTTTTTCTCTATGCACATAATTTTCCTTTAAAGGCTTGCCTTGCCTCTGCAGATTGCTCAACTTGCTCTGCCACTGTGGAAAACTACGGCAGGGGAGGCAGCCGGGTGTCCGGGAACACTGTCGGCGTTGTTCCACCCTCACCTCCCAGCCCCAGCTCCGTGCGCTGCAGGGGGAAAGAAAGCACGTCTTTATTCCTCTACAGGCTCGCCTGGATGCTAAATTTTACCTTAAGCCAAAGCAGTCACAGATTGCTTATTGAGAGATGTTCCCACACATTTCCAGCAGGTCACCCTGAAGTCCTCAAACTTCCTTAGCCGGGGATAAATACCTACAAATCCCAAAAAGCAGTGGAAATGCAGTGGGGAACTTGAGCATGTTCCACTACTCGACAGGCATGGCACAACTGAGCTCTGGTGATTAATGTGGAAATCTTGCTTGGCTCTTGCCTTACACAAAACTGAGCAGTGTGGAGACAATTATTTGTAATTTAACAAGTGCTGAAATTTAATGCCCATTGTATCTCGAGTGCTAACAGTATCACGCTTCAAAGCGGGAGCCTGTAAAATACAAGCAGGACTTTTAGGACACTGTTAAATTACATAGGCTAGAGTCTACATTGGTATAAAAGTAAGGATTGCGTGTCCACTTCCAACAGCCCTGTATCTCATGTATTCTTAATAGCTGGAAACCAAGCAGTATGCGGTGGTATAGGGTAATGAATGACCTCTTCCTTCTCTGTTTTAACAGGTCTTTATTCCCCTAATCAATCTCATCATTCACACCAGGGGAATCAGCTAAAAGCTCTTTAAAAATACATAGGTGCGCTCAAGGCACATCCTGCCGATTTTTCTGAAAAGACAATTTCAGTAAATAAATGATTAAAATGGAAGCAGAAGCAAAGAGGCTTTGGTGGGAATTACAACATGCAAAGGTTTCCTCTCTGGGGGTCAGAGGGCAGGAGGGAGGAGAGCCAACCTCAAAGACACGAGGTGGCATGAAGCACTGCCCTTGTGCTTCTCAGACCTCAGAGCTGCTTTCTTCACCCAAAGGGGTTGTCCCTTGACTTTTGCTGGAGAAGATGACTGAGGTAAGAAAAAAGTGGCACTGAGTTACTTGTAATTTTGGGAAGGAAAAAAAAAAGCTATCAACAGTGGAGGAAGGAGCCCCGCAGACTTTACTTACAGCCCACTCAACTCAAGTGAATGAAATCCCCTGCAACGAGTCAAATGACCTTACGACTATAAGGGCACATTGTAGCTGCACACGGGACCACGTGGCAGGAGGCCGGGGTTTGGGAACACCAGGTCATCTGAACCTCGGGTCCCGCTCCAAAGGCACGGATTCAGTGGCACATCACTCTGCCACCTGAGACGCCCCATCCCCCCAAGGCGCTGAGATGGCACAGCCAGGCACCACGCTGCATGAAGGACCAAGAGGTGAGCAAATGAGACATGACAAGTCTGTATTAATCCTTGCAGACAAACTGTTCCCTAATTTTCTCTCTTTGCCCTACAGCTGCTCCCAGCAATTCAGCCTGGGGAGGCTGACATACGCTTGGTCAGTAGTCGACTAATCCGGGAACAGCAGGATGCAAAGATGGCTAAAAGCCATGTGAGTCCCATGGGGCCAGGGCTGCGGTGCTTCGATCGCAACAGGCGGCCTCACCGTTGGATCCTAATAGTCTATGAGTGGTGCTGTGCCCAGCAGACCCCTGCAGGATCCCTGCAGGATCTGCTCCCGCTTACTCTGCAGAGACATAATACCTCAAAGTAAACCAAAACCCGTTCCAGAAGTGGTTTTTAATTAGCTGTCTTAATTGTCAGCAGCTAAACCCAAAGCTTTCTACAAGATTAAATAGCTTTTAACAAAAAATTGGGGGAAAACCCCTAATCAAAACATGGCTTTTCCAGAGAAACCATATAAAGGTATGCAAGCTAGACACAGACTGTACGACAGGGTGGCCACACAACCCTTCATAGAAAGCCTTTATCGTAAGTAAGCTGGGCTGCAAAGTGAAATGTGCAAATATCAAGTGAACTTAACATTGACGCTGCCGGTGATCATTCAGGTTTTTTTCTTAAACGACCCAGATAGAGTTCGGCTCGGGGACAAGACAAAATGAAACGCAAAGCAGCTCTTTAACACCCAGATTTGTCCTCAGTGTTCAGTCCTGGTGCATTGTGTCAGCAAACTACTCAATCCCCGCTCTTGAAGCAAAGCCAATGCCTTGCACGAAAAAACAAAACAAAACCAAAAAAGTATGTGATTATTTAAAATTACATTGATGGTGCATGCAAAAAAAAAAAAAAAAAGAAAGACTAGGGAAGGGTAATCTGGGCAACCTTCACTTCAGTACTTTCTGAATTCGCAGGCTGCTCCCTGCAGCCTCAATCTACCACTAATACAGGTTTTGAATAGGGTCTCTCATCGCGTCTCTCTGTGCCAGTGGAAGCCAGACAGCTAGCTAGTGTATCCTATAATAAATAAACAAACATCCCCCCTGCCCCCAAACACATGTAAAAGATGGATTTAAATCATTAGGATTTACTTAGCTCTGAAAGGGAACAATTTTTCACCAGCCTGCAGAAGACCCCACTGCAATGGAGGGACCAAGGCTGAGATTTTCAGAAGTGGAAGGAGTTCAAGTACCCAATTTCTATTGAATTTCAAGGTAATTTGGCCATCGAGCCCTCATGTGCACCTTTCCCTCAGCCCTTGTTTTTACTGAAAGTTAGATTTTCGCTAACTTGAAAAGAAGTACCTGAGTAATTGTGAAAGGTTACAAGTTATTTTTAAAATAACATAGGGGTTGCTTTTTCCTCCCTGGTGGCTGCAGAGTTACAGGCAGAGTCACACAGCTCTCGGGACATAATCTGGGATGGGGAAAAAACCTGGTGAAACTCCTTATTCTACCACTAACTTTTTGTATGGAATTGGGCAGCCAGTTGGAAGTTTGTAAGTATTTCTGTGTCCAGCAATGCGTTTGCAAAAGTGCTGGAACACTTAATTTCTTTGCATTTCAAACAAGGACAATGAGGTAGTTTTAAACTCCCCTAAAATAAAAGTTTTGACAGGATTTGCAAACATTCTGTTGATAAGAGCAAGGATTGTGCTTTACAGCTGGAAATTTCCATCCCAATAATATCAAAGCTCTTTATACACAAGAATGATTAAAGATGAGGAACATGCCTGTGATACAGGTTCATTATTTGCTTATAGCTCAAATTTGGCAAAGCACGTAAGCGCTCCAGGATGGGGGCCAAGGTAATACTTCATTGTGGCAGAACTGAGAAGACTCCCAAGACTTCCTCAGGCTTCCTTTACGCTATCCAAGGGCTACATGTAGGGTCGACCCTCCAGACTGCAAGCGCGTTTTGCCAGGACCTTGTCAAAGTCCCAGACAAACAATGTCTCTTGCATTCATGCAGGCGAGCGTGGGGTTTTTTTCTGTCCTTGCCCGATGTCGCACTGAAGCCGCACGCAGCATCTGGCTGGGCTAGGAAGGCTGATCTCATGTGCTGTCTCCTGCCTAAGTGGACCTTGACGAAATTACCCCTTAGGCCTCAGTAAAAAATTGAGTAGCCCATGTAAATTCAAAGAGGAAAGAGTAGAAGTAATTCCATCTTCATGCAAATCTCCTACCTCCCTTTCCTGCCTCAAGCCAAACAATCAAATGCAACAAAAGGAGATATAAAAGTCATACAAGAAGCTTCGAATGGCCTTGACTTTCTTCATGCAAGTATCTTATCTTCTCTTTGTTTCATCACTTCCGATTTCTGACATAAAGCTCATACAAATGAGGGGGGAAAAGGAAAAAAAGAGAGCACCATCAGGTATCCAGGAGCAGTCATAACTGGACTTAAACCAACCAAACTCACATGTCAGATCGCAACTCAGAGGACCCTTTACATTTTATTGGTAGTCGTTTACGTCGTGGGCATGCACGCATGCACCATGAAGGGCACTAAAATTTCTATGACATTTTTGCAGAACCGTATTATCTCATATTTGCCTTGATCCATATATAGGAGGTGCAAGATGCAGCATGCAAAGCTGCCCTCCCACACCTTATGGCAGATCCCAGCTCCTAGAGGCTTCTCGGCACGTCTGGGAGGCACCGCCACTCTTGGAGACGGTTTCACACAAATGGAGGACAAGATCAACAAGGCACCTGCTAGAGAAGGCTTCTGCCAATTTGCACTAACTAAAAAGGCAACTGGTTTTCGGCAGAACGAACCTCAGCTTCCACAAACCTTAGCAGTTCCTTCACTGAGCTGTGCCGCACCCTTAGTGAATTGGCCACTGAGAATTTGATCCTAAATGTAGCACAGCCTTTCAATCAAATTCCCCTTATGTGCTGAACCGTAAGCTTGCCAAGCAGTAGGAACGCTGAAGCATTAAATAAAGAACATTTTCAGCAGTCAAGGCCAAGGTTAAAAACATAAGGAATGTGAGGAGTTGTTTTTGCAGTGAATTTATTGTACGAGCAAAGTAATAAACCATTTGCATTTGAAGGATCTATAGCATAATGATGTAGATTAGTAGTGCTTCTGTTGATTTTTATTTTTTTTTTTAACACAGGGAAACTTTTTGTTATCTTTTACAGGGCTCTGCTCATACTCTTTCAGCCTCTGTGGCACTCCAGTAAAGGCAGTTTCTGTAGGACTGCAGTGGTAGGCTCGGGGCACTATCTCAGAGGTAAACCTTCAGAGCACCAAACCACCACACAGAGGAAACCCCTTTTTTCCCAAACTTCCAGCATTCCTTAAGGAAGGAGGAGGGTGGACTGTCTTTTTACACTATTACTTATAAAGCATAATTTCTTTAATAAACTACTTACAAAAGAAAAGCATCCGATTTTTACACCTGGCTGAAGCGGGCTTCCCTTTTTTTTGGATACAAGCGTACGTGGGCTCTGGTTCAGTCAGTAGGAGGCAGAAGTCCCCATCTGCAGATGTCTACATACCTGGGGTTCCACTAGCAATCACTCAGGCTCACAAATTAAAAACCTGTCTAAAAACCTGACACTGTTCATGCACTCAAATGCTTTTAAGAATATGGGTTTGATCCAAAAGTCCATTAAGGCAAATGGAAAGACGAATTGATTTTCCACTGACTTTGTATTAGGGCCTAAACTTGCAGCACTGGTCTAAAGATCATCTAATGCCCTCAGCTTTTAAACCACACCTATTCAAAGTTTCAATTTACAAACACAGGCATTATAATGGGGCATTCAAATGCTGCTAGCAGATTCTCAAAATTAGCTCTTTGGCCTGTAAAATACGCATTAGGCATACCTTGGTGCCAATATAAACATCCAGCTGCAGAGATTTCTAGAAAATCTCATTATGATTGGTCTCAAGAAAAATATGTTACCACTTGTCACTACTAAAGTGTGAGGGAACCAGAGGAATGAATGAGAAGGCAAAGCTGAGTGACCTCACTTCAATTCCTCTCTATCTACCACTTCATACTTGCAAAGCCTGCCCGGTGAGGTGAAGACAGCTGACAGCTTTCCAGGACAAGATGAGTCGCAATGAGATGGGAATTCATTAGCAGTCAAGGAAAACACTACAGTATGCAACAGGTGATCAAGACACTGGCACTGTGGAAACCAGGAAAGGATTAAAAGATGTTTTGCAAGGTGAAAAATGGTACAGAGAGAGATGAAAGTCTGTGTATTTAAAATCAGAGTATTCGAGCAGAGCAGCTGTTAAGTTGCTTATGGTAACGCAAAGGCTTCCTTCCACACAAGGACGGACACAAAGGCCAATCAGTTAAGGATCACTGAGGCAGCTAAACTAAAACATTTCTCTGTTCCCCAAAACATCAGTGAGAGTTTGAGCCCACTGCCCATTTGCAATGCCACGGCATGCGCTCTTCGAGGCAAAAACCGCTTCAACGGGAACAAACTCAACAGCTGCCTGAAAGGACACAGAAAGCAAAAGACTTAAATGAGAGGAAGAGCTACTAAGTTTTCCTACCTTACAAAAAACATAAAGCACATATTAAAATTTACAGTTAATAATCAGCATGAAAACTCTTGCCAAAACTGCTGTACCTCTTCCTGCAGCCTTTTCTAAACACACAAGAATCAAAATTTAATGAAAGCTTGAGGCTGCCAAGTTTCCAAACTTGAGCAAACAATACCGGGTCAAGAGAGCATCCGATCCCAAACACTCCTATTCCTCCTCTCCCCAAGAGGTCCTGGGTTACAAAAGACTACTCTTTATTTAAGAGCACTGGGGGTAGCTCTCCTCCATCAGCAGATCACTAAGGACCTTCATGAGATACTTCCTTATTAGCTCCATGTTTATCACCAGCCGCTGCTGTCCTGAGGAGCCCAGTGTGCGCTGCAAGCTGCGGCAACAAAGCCACGCTGGAGAGCTGAAAGGGGCTTTTAAAACACTGTTCATAGCAGTGTGAGATGGAGACGGACTCCCTGATTGCAGAGTTCATTGCCTGACAGTGCACAATGCACCATCTGTGTCGGGAGCTGTGCCCCGTGTTCGCTGATATTAAACCCCTCTCAATAGGGGAACACAGGGATGCACCTTTAGGTGGTGTCTTGTGATACACCAGGATCTCACCTCCAATTTTTCTGCAGCAGGTTGTGAACCAGGTGCTGAAACCATTGTCAAAAATCCCCTAAAAATGTGGTTGACATTAAGACAGCAAAGCAAAGAAGCCAGCATCCCTCTGTGTGGGGATTACGGGCCCCGGTGGGCAGAGCTCTGAAGAAGAAAAATGCTATAATGGCATCTCCACTACTTGTTTCATATCAAACATTCCCTAAAACTGATGGTGTTTTTCAATTTACTAATGGAGAGGGGGGTGGGGAAACACTCTGAGCAGAACAGGAATCTCAGTCTCTTTTCCTTCTCTCATATCCTCTATATTCCCCTTGGAACAAATTATATGGAAATATTCAAATACTTGTTGTATTGATACTGGGAAGAAAGAAGATATGTCACTGAGGGCCTTTGCCAGGCTGAAATCCCAAAAGACAGATGACTAGCAAATGCTTACATCTTGCTGACATACTCCTCCGATAATTTTACAGCGTGTTGCTGAATGCATGATGAGAATACAATGCCTGCTATTATGCTCAGCTCTCACTGTTAACATATTTATACCAGTGTTTCACTTTGTCGTGCGCTGGGTGACTGAAAATTACCAAGGACGCTAGGACTTGAATGTACTAATGCTAATAATTTCCACAGCATCCAGCTGCTTAACTAAACGCTGTCTCCACGGTCTTTTCCATTTCATTTAAAAGATCCTTTCTCACATGTCAAGGGGGCATCTTTCAAGGCTTAGCATGAGCAATTTGGATATCCAGCACCCATTTGGGAGGTACCTGGCATACTCTATTGAAATTTGTTTTGTCGGTATATAGCTTTCTCTTCCCCACATACATTACAGTTGTTCTGATAGATCTCAGTTATGGGTGTATCTACAACAGATTCACTGCTGCTGGGCAGAATAAATTCACCTGCTCTGAGACTGACATTGCCATCATTAGACTATTACCATCACCCAAATGTGAAGTTGTTGCACGGATCGCGGTGCTGTGCTTTACCTGCTGTATATATTTTCCCTTCTAGGGCTGAAATTGTAAAGGCTTGCAAACACACAGCTCTGTCTTTCACTGGCTGACTGCTGTGTTGGGCTAAGGATTTTTAATTGGCTATTCGTTTTTAACAAAATCCTAAGCATCACTAATGAAAAATGAAACACCTTTGCAAAAATTTACTTTTAGTCAAAAAGCCATTTCTCTCCTGAATTTAGAGGTGGCCTGGGTGATAACATTATAATAAAGAACCAAGCAGGGATCTAAATGTCAAACCTGCTTCAGTGCGTAAATCACCATTAAACTGTGCTGGTTCTGGGGAAATTGGTTTTAACAGCACATTTCACCACAGACGTAATAAAAAAGGAAATTTTTCTGCCCATGTTGAGCTGTTCAGGATGAAAAGAGATTTGGGGGTTCATTCAGGAGAATTTGCTTTCTCCTTTTTTAGGCTGTGGGATGAACAAACAGCCGCTGCCACGCATGGCAGTGGGTGGTCCTGCAATGATCATAAAAACCCTAACTTTGGCTTTGGTCAGTCCCAGTGTACTTTAGGCAATTCCCCGAGATACAGTAGAAGGAGAATGACTTAATGAATCCAAATGTAGGTTTAGGACAGAGGTCTGAACTTCCCAACTGCTTTGTATGCAGGTATTCACCCTGCAGTTACACAAGTCAGACGCATGAGATACGGTTACAGGGCACAGGGAACACATGCTCACCAGACCAGGGCTACATCGCTTCCTGAGGTATCCCACAGAGGATGAGATCATGAGAGTTGTCCCTATCCGTTGCAGAGTTCTAATCAGATGTAGAAGTAGGAAGGAAAAGAATTAAACTACTGTAGTTGAAATTCATTGTAAAGTTCATTTTGTCCACTTAGGAGAGAGATTCCTAACTACCACACACTACATCAGATTTAAAAAAAAAAAAAGTTATTTCACAATGTAAGCATTTGAATAAACTGGATTTTTTTAATCCAATTTGTGATTTTTCATGGAGATTTAATGACATGAAAGATTCTCGTAAGCCTATTGCAGTGAGGTCTCCTAAGCTGCTGGAACACATTATCAATAGCAACTTCCTCTAGGACTGGAAAGGAAAAAATACATTGAAACAACACATCTCAGAAGTTTCTCAATATTATTTTCTGCAAAACAAACAGTCCAAGAAGTTAGACAGTACAAACTGGAGAGACAGTTTTGAATACTTTGAGAGCTTTTATTAGAGGAAATAACATTTTGCCTCCAGCCCTTCAGTTCGCATCCATCATTCTCCTGAGAAACGGGGAAATTCTCCCAGTGACGCTCCAGCACTTTTGCTGTCAGCAGTAGACAGCCTGCGTGTAGGACCGTCCAGTCTGGTTACTTCAAATACATAGACTCTCTTGCATTAGGAGCATACGGTCGGATCTAAAGTCCACCCCTGAAGTCAACAAGAATTATTTCTATTGGCATTAATGGGGATTTAAAGCAAGCCCTGCTTCTTATCATCAGCTGTACATTAACTGTTTAATCCCTTAAGTGTCTGACTTTGCAAAATGCCAACAATCTCTAGAGAGGCACGGGGCAGCTCATAGCTTGTCTCTAGTTTTCTGTTTCTCCTGGTTATTCTTCTAAACCATTTTTATTCTTCAACAACTGCATCACATACAAAAGTAAGTTTTAGAAGAAATAATTCATTGCTAGCAGAACTTGTGTGCCTTATCAGCCTCCCAAGCTTTTATGTGCCAAGACTCAATTAAACCTGGTGGGCTTAACACGGAAACCTTTAAACAAGCCGAATTCCCCCTCAAATCCATGGCTAAGTAGCGCCCAGCCCACTGCGAACAGATCATGAATTAAAGATTATTCTTCAGTAAGGCAGCAGATGAGTCAACTTTCCTAGTAATTTAGGGTGTTCCTTCAGAAAAGGCTGCTGTCACGTATGGAAATGACACTGAATGGGAAAATGGCTTTCAGCGAACTCTCAGGAAATTTCTACTGAAAACCCCCAGCAGACTGCACCAAAGTCAACTTCTACCTGCAGCTAAGAGAAGGCTCAGCTCTGCATAGAGGTCCTCCAAGACTGTTTCTCAAATTTCACTGAGCAGAGCTACAACACGGCCCTGCGGAAGGACGGGAGAGCCAAAAGCAGCTGTGGCGGGTCCTGAGCTCAGCATCGTTACTGCGGAATGGTTCTTGTGGCCAGATTTACCAGGGGCATGGCAAGGGACAGATTAAGGGGACTAGCTCCAGCCCACCCACACTTCAGTATGTCCTTCAGATCACCTGGACAGGTCTGTCATTGCCATCACAACTTCAGCCAGCATTAGTAAAGAAACTACTGAGAGAGCCATTTAAGCTACCAAAATTGTTACTGTTTGCCATACAGACACACCAAAAAGCCATCAGCTGGTCTCCCTCACCTTTTATGGGATCGTCTTTACAGAATAGAGAGTGCTAAATAATGCTGCCAATTCAGAGAGCTCCAATCAGGCAATCCCCTCTAGAGGGTTAACAGAAATAAACTCTTCTCAGGTACCTAAGGCACTGAGAGGAGCAGGTATCAGTCCAAGGTTTTATCACTCTCCTTACCTTATATGTGCAGGATCTATAAGGTTTCTTTGCCTTTTTATTTTTTTGCCTCAAAAGGGTGAGATAAGCATGTCCCCAGGGACAGATGCTACCTACCACTCTGCACATCACTGTGCAGCAAAGCCACATGCAGCAAGCCCCGCTTCTGCGTGAACACAGTAATAAGAGGTGCTACATTTTTCTCCTCTGCCAGACGTGGCATTTGTTGCCAGCAACATCAATTATGTTTCCAGACACAGAAAACCACTAAAAGACTTGTTAATAAATTAGTAGGGATGTTCATACTGTAATTTAATAAAATGATAACTACTGCATTTTCTCCCTGCATGGAGTACGCCTTGCCTCCCCGCACCAACGTCTATCTACTACGCTACCTTAAAATAAATTTAATTTATTATGCCTTCATACAAATCCCATTACTTGCTCAACAAACGGTTTTGTTTTCCTGTCTGGGCATCCCTCCAAAGACAGGCTGCTGTGTACGCTTTTGTAATTACTGATACGCTGTATAAGAAACTATGGCATGTTTCTGACAGACTAATTAAAGGTGAAGAACAGCCTTCCCGAGACCTTGATTCAATTGTTATTCTCCCATTGGCTTCCTCTGTGATCTCTACCACGCGATGTAATCTCTCTACGCTTCATTTCTCCACCTGTAAAACAGGGATGGGAACCTCTCATCTGCCTCACCTACTTACAAGACAAATCCTCGTACAATGGACCACGGTTTCAACTGACTCCCAAGTGCTCCTATAATGTATGTGTGGTTTAACAAAGGCATAGGGCAAACTCAAGCCTTCAGGTCAACGCGGGTCTCCTTGCAGGCACCTCCAGCAGTACAGCAAAGTACAAAGTACTTTGCAAATCCACTGCTGTCACACAGGGAGCAGCAGACAACAAACACGGCGATCGAAAGACAGACCACAAGAAAATAATCCATCCACCCATTCCTGGAGCCGCAGCCCAGGTTGTCCCACAGGTCTGCATGTCCTCTCCCCTCAGCTCACACTCAAACGAACGCTTGCTATCAGCGACAACACTCCTGCCCCACCACTTCCCTGTGCAGGGCTCTCCTGGACTCCTGCGCCATGCCTCTTCCAGGCTGCAGCACCGGGATGGCTGCAGGGCTTAACAGTCACTCTTCTCCTCCCTCCTGGAGGAGAAAGCTCATACTCATTTGTCTTCTACTCCCTTGTCTCCTCCCTGCCTCGGGGAACGGCCTCTGTTATTTTTCCCATTCCAGTTTATTTCAGTATGGAGTGGCAAAAGCTGTCCACAGTTACTCATGCTGATCGTATTTTTCTTCTTACTCCAGGACATGATTTAATCTCTGCTCTTCATTTATTGTGTTTAAATCTGGGCTTATTGGGGGAAAGAAGATGGGTAAAGGAGCAAGTCTGGGTTTTTTTCATGGCTTTGCCTGTGTGCATTTCAGCCTTCTCCGTAGTTCTCAATTAGCAACTCTTTGGATACTAAAACCACAGCCTGCCTGATCACCAGAGCCCCCTTTTGGTCCCACCAAAGTCCCTAAGAGGACTCTGGCCAGCTGCCGGGCTGGGGGCTGCTGCTGCTCCCCTGCCTAGGAGGGTGCCAGCAGCCAGCAGTGTGCCTCCAGCCAGGGAACAACTGCAGACCTCAGCCATGGAGGCTCCTAAACAAGTGTTTAAATGCATGAGTGGAGACCTAAAAGCAACCTTTTCTTCAAGCACGTGTTTTAGGCTAAATCGTAAATTTTCTACAGCTCTCTCTGGGTAATGTTGTCATCTGGTTTTCTTACACAGTAACACTGAAGGGCAATAACTGTTATCCTCACCAGGAGATCCGGGGAAAAGAAGAGGGGGGACTTTAAAAGTTCATTACAGAAATTCCTGTGGTTTTTGCAATATCTTTGTGCACATTAAAAGGAAACAGCTGTCATTTTAAACCAAAAGTCATGTGTTTGGATTAAATATTTCGTGCAAATATAAAGTTTGGAGGAAGTTAAAGTTGAAATGTCAAAGCAGCCTCTGGCACCGCTTGTCGCAGTTGACTGTGGAATTTTATCTCCGATCCATTAGAGCAATGCAGAGCTTTTCTTGACTAAGCACAGTTTTTACCCAATTTGCACCTTTCAAGCACTATTGTAAGTGCATAATATTAACAATAATAATAATTATTATAATTGGGTAGACAGATAATGCTAAGACTTCAATTACAGTGCTGGAAGAAAGTAACTTCTCTTCCCAGAAGCAGCAGGAGATAGGCAAATGTTAACATAAAAGCAGAGGTCAAATTCTATATCAACTATCATGTGTAGAAGCATTCAGTACTATTATGTCTATTTATGTCAGCTAAGTATATGACCTTTTGTTCTTAATACTTTCATCATCCAATTGGAATAAGCTGGCAATGGTTGCCTAATACAATTTTCTTTGTTTTATAGGAATTGATCATCCTGGAGAAGGGTTAAAGCATACAGGCTAGGTGGGAAGTCTTAATTTCTCCATCCTCTCTTCAGGTGGAAAAGAGATGAAGATTGCTGTTGATAGAGAGTAGCAATTGAAGTAGGATGAGGCAAAAGAGAACGGTGACATTGTACAGGCAAAATGCTGACTGGAGATTTATATATTATTCTAAGCTTTATTAAGAGGTAGACTAAGTCAAGCCCCACAAAGTGGGGTCCTGACTTTAAAGCATGATTTTTTCTTAAATGGATTAGGACACAAAAAGGAAAAAGAAAAAAAGGATTTCTTTTCCCAGCACCATACTGATATTTTTCTCATTTTAATACCAATTTGACAGATGTAACCATGGAGTACATTATCTGGACAGCACAAAGACCAAACAAGTTTGAGACTACATGCGGAGCACGTTTGTAAGAGCTTTTGCAGCTCCTAATAAGCCAAAGAGGGAAGCACGCTCAGTAATGGTGTTTCCAAGCAGGACGTCCATAATCCTGACAAATGGGGAATCGGGAGTCCCCTGGACCAGAGACTGCGGCTGTTACAGGTAAAGCACTCCAGCCATAATGAGCTGCTACATTCAACCTAGTCTAATAAGCTAGGGTTTTTTTTCCTCAAGCTGTCTTTTTTCCCCCTACACTTCAAGCCTAAATAATACCAACTTACTCTGCCTATGTCCAGCCAGGAGCAGCCTCACTGTCTTCAGCTACAGCCCGAGGGAGGAGCCTTCAGCTCCAACATCCCTTCCATGCAACCTCGGCCACTCCAAAGCTATGCCTGGGGTAATAACTAAAAACATTACCATCCTTCAGATGCATCCTTTCAAACCCAGTCTGAAAACTTATTTCTGGATCCTTTCCTAAAAAGCAGCTTTTTTTCCCCTCCCCAACCTAAAACACCAGGAAAATATGGCAGGTTGCAAAGGATGATGAAGGGGAGTGTGGAAGGAGTCCCTGTGCCTCCCCAGCCTGGCAGCCGTGCCTCTTCTTTTTGCTCTCCAGCCTGCTTAAAGCATGAACAGGGTGAACACCACACAAAAACCAGTTAACAAGAAATTGACTTCGTAGTCAAAGGTTTCCACCTCCTTAAACTTCCAGGTTGCTATGTATTAATGACAGATAATACAACATTAAACTTTGCAGGTGTCACCAACATATATTACTGGTACAGCAGCACACTCTGTATTTATTCTCCCATTTCTGGAAAAATTGGTGCCTTTAATACTTAGCTCTGGACAAATACATATTAGTCTAGTTGCTACAGAAGCAGGAAACACAAGGGGTCCGGTTCTGCTCTCCCATAAATGCTTCCACTGACTTTAAGGAGCCTATAAAGCCCATGCAAAGGCAGGACCAGCTCTGTTTCCATTAGAATATAAACTCAGTGTTTTAAAGAGAAACAATGTGTATGTACAAAAGAAGAATTCTATCCCTCCAGGCACTGTCTGCTTTTGCTGTAAAAATCTACACACTACCTTTGGAGCTTTTATTAATAGTAATTTTATTCAAACCGCATGTTTTTCTTAGTAACAGATTTATGCAAAGCTGATGATTTGAAAGGAGGACTCTGGTGAACAGTATATTTTACATTAAGGTTTGTCACCAAATGTTACTGCTGTTTCCTTCAGAACCCCGTGTAGGCTACAAGTATGTTTTGTTTCAGCTGTTATGCTGATAAATGAATTTTCCTTTTACACGAGGAACTGCTTAGGAGACAGCAAACCACGATGTGCAGCTTCTGCAGCACTCACGTCTTCTGTGCTGAAACCGCTGCAATAGTTGACTCTCGCTGGTAAACACCATGGTCTCGAGGCTGAGGGTACCAGAGCTGAGCCACTCGGCAAATTTCAGCAAGCACGTTTCAGTACAGAAGAGATTTTGACCTCAGCAGCCCCATCCTTCCATCTCTTTGTATACAAAACCCTATTGACCCAACAGCATCAAGCTCTCAGGTGCACTGAAACAAGGAGAGAGGGAGAGAAAGAGCAAAGCAGGAGCAAACAAGGAGGGGAGAGAGAAAAGGTCCCGTGACACTGTAATTTCCAGGGCGGAAACAGCAGACTTACCTCCAGCTACTGCTGCAACTTTTTTCTGTCTGAAAGCTGAGCAGGAAGAAAGTGAAAAACCTGAAACACAATGGCTGCACAGAAGCGTGCTGATAAGAAAATGACTGGCATTTATGGTGAAGATTACTGACATTTTCACCATGCCTATTTTTGTCAATCTTGAAAAGGCCTAGCATGTATCAGGCATTTAATGAATCACGCAACACATCACCTTGCGAACTGACTGCAATCAAGATCAGGCAAATGGGGATAGATTTCAATGAACGTGACATCAGAAACACCTTACTTGATGAAGGCATGCGTAGGTTCATGTTAGAGCAGCATTTAAACAATCCCGCTAAAGGGCACCGGGCAAAGGCTGATGAAGAAAATCAAACACAAGGGAGAAGTGAAAGTCCTCTAAAGCTGAAGCTGGAAATTAAACCTTTGTACAGACAGCCAAAACTGTCGCTGTAGCACTTCTCTAAGCAATGGCTAAACTGACCCTCCTTTGCAAACTACAGTTTTCAGTGTTTAATATCATGACGACTTCAAATCCTGCCAGCTGTGAGTCTGCTCTGTGCTACAGAAAACTTACCCACTTTGTGGAGAGATTTCTAATGGTTAGAGTTTTCTCCTCCTTAACTGCAAATCTTATCTTAAAACTTAGGCATTGCCTAATAAGCCTAGAAAGTTTGTTAGATAAAACATAACTTCATTAGGAAGGTGGCTGGGACACTGATCAAATCAGGAGACCGGAGGCAAATCCAGAATGAAGGTTTCCATGAATTTAAGGATACTCAGTTGGCCTAATTTGTTCATTCTCTCTTAAGTAATACTCCATTTATTTCAATCTCTTAGACCAAAACTTTTCTGCTGTATTTGTTACAAACACCCTTTGCTTTATTTATAACACTACATTAATAACAAACACCCAGAGCTGTTGAAACACATCTGTAGAAATACGCAAATTATTGCCCAGTGCAAAATGTGAAGTTTTCACCAAACCAGATGTCTTTTGTTTGGTTTTTTTTTTCAACACAAAGTTGGAACAATTTTGGTCATGTGTGAGAAAATCAAAGCAGTCAGGAAAATGAAGGTTGTCATTTCACTCCAAAGGGCAGGGAGCAGTATGTGGGACAATCCATGGTACTGTCTCTCTCCCACTGCTTAGCTATCAGGCAGTAGGGTTGTAGACTGCTCAGTCTCTGTGGTCAGTATCATTTTGTACAAATAGTTAACATCCATTCTAGTGGAAAGAAGATCTAAGGTGCCTTGACTTCAAAAACTAGTGTCCTAAGTCACAGACCTGATGCTATATCCTTCATGTTGAGAGACATTAGCTGCATCCACCAAGCTATCAGGTAAGAGGAACCCACCAGTAATTCTCCTTCTGCCAGTGTTGTAAATCTAACTCTGAAAAACAAGTTTTGTTAGTAAATGTACCGTGTATTGTACAGTACAAAAAGTCACTGGGTTTTACTTCCAAAGCACAGACACGGCAAAGAGCACCCTTCATTTGCTCCCATCTGCACCACCCAGAAGCTCCAGCAACTCTGATGGCTTGGTGTCTCCAAGCCATTTCAGGCAAGGTGAGAAGGCATTCCCCTCCTACCTTCATCACCATGTTAACCTAAACCCCAGCTAACGCTACCTGCAGCAGATTAGCAAGCACTCACGTAATCCCTTCTGCTGGCTGGATTGGGGAGAAGCAGGGGACAACAACAGGCGGAGTCCGTACTAGTCTCAAACAGCATCCCACAAAACAAAGTGAGTATCTCTTCGAATAAATCATCTCTGATAGCCTCTGCTGGGCCATGCAGCCCAAAGAGGATTTGAATTGGTATAATTTAGACATTGAGTGGTAGAGAGAGAGAGGGTGTACATTAAAGATTTAACTCAAAATTTTGGTTTTTGGTTTTGCAGTTATTTAAAACTTGAGAGTTAATCACTTTTTCTGCTATTCCCCTCTTTGAATTTTCAGTCTGTAAAATACATATACAAATATTCCCTTGGATTTGATTACTAAATGGGCCCGTAAAGTAATATGAAACAACTCTAAATTATACTCTAGCTCATGAGTTTGACTTTAAGGTTAGATGGCTGGTTTTAGTACATTGGAGTTACGACCTTAAAAAATAAAAGCTAAGTGCTCCGAGGCCAGCACAGAGCACACTTGCACACTGGGCAAGAAATTGCACCAGGATTAAAACTGCTCACGGCAAGGTGAGAGGATGCTAATTCACTGATGTTCACACAGTACCAGAGATCCTCTGATGGAAGGCTGTACAGAAGTATAGAGAATTATTAACTACAGAGACACTAACTGTGAGTTTATGAATAATGAAGAAAGCAAAGGAAGAACAACCACATAGTTCAGTTTCCCTAATCGCTGCCTCTTCAGTATTCACCCACACAGTCAGATTGGCAGACGGCAACTGCAGCTAGTATCTTATGTAAAAAGGACGGAGGTTTAGTAATGCAGCATTCCCCGTACAAGCCTCAATTTGGCAATTTATTCAAGTTCACTCTTGAAGCTCGGCACTTGTCTAAGAACGCCGCTGAATGAAGGTCTCAGCATCCAGCAGCGCATGAAGCCAGGGGAACGCAGAAGCCAGCAGAGCCCAGGAATTATGATGAGGGGTGCAATAAAAATCTTTTTAGAACACTGACCGAGAGCCTCATTCAATACAGCATGAAGAGCTTCACAGGTGAACAGCACCCTGGTGAGGAGTCCAGCCCTTTCATGTATCGAAGAATACATTAAAATGTGCTCTGTATTGCTAGAAGGTAGCAGGGGTTTCTCTGTTGGTTTTCACTTGAGTGTTCCCTATATCACAATATTTATTTAGTGCACACACGTAATCAGCTTGCGGCATGTCACCAAGGCTCCTAACCCGTTAATATGAGCCCAGGCTCTTTGAAGAACAGTAATTGCCAGGTGTCTCACAAGCAGTCAACTCGTCCAAAAAAGGGTCAAAAGAGAGAGTTCAGGAAGCAGACAGAAGAAACAACACCTAGCAAATCCAATTCCCTCCCTATAATGCAAAGGAACAAGGCTGAAAATTACTACATTGCAGTACCAGAGGTTCCTTGACATTTGGTGGTGAGGCATAACTATAAAGCTTATTTATGACTGCAGCGGCCATAATGGACTTCTTTTTTTAGGTTTTATTAATCCCTTTCTAGTCTCATGTTAACAGGCAGGAATCTCATCTCTGTTCCATTTTAAACTGATTTAGGATATATGACTTACTGCATAGTGCTCAAATTTAGGGGTATAGCTTAGAAATCATTACTTACAGTAGCAACTGCCAATGATAAAACAACTATTGTACTCTTGTGACAGGGGTTGACAGCATAATGCAATTTTTAGGACTTCAATTTTGCGTTTGCTAGGGTGTCTGCAATACCGGGGAAAAATAACCGAGCAAGAGAAATGGTATTCTGCCAGTGTTTTTCAAGGATTTTATCAAAAGATAGAGAACTATCTATGAAGGACATGTTTTCCACATAAGCTTAGATATTAATTTATATGGCTAGCTACAGAGATCATTATTTATCAGATCACAGTGTCTCAACTGACAGAAGCATTATGTATTCCAAATTCAAGGAAATCCTGTGTTGTTCCAGGTTTAGCCTTAAATTGGTAGTAAATGTTGAAGTTTTTAATGGTGATCACTGTATATCCACCCAAATCACGAAACCACCTTGAAGCATTTACAGAAACTAAATGAGGAGAACTTCCCTCCTTTGAAACATCCCTTAGCTCTGAAAAGCATTAATGCAAAAACAGCACCATGCTACTCCACAAACCTGCTTATTTATACACAATCCTAAGTGATTATAAAATAAACCCTAAGCTCCGCTGCCCAAATTTCTGCAGGATTCTGCTGCTTTCAACCCTTCAGAATCAGTCCTGATTAAAAAAAAAAAAAAAACAGCTTACATCCTATTTCTCCTTTTCCACCATCAAACAATCCTGTGGAGAGTATTTCAGACTCAGACAATTACTGCCACACCAAAGGCAAAGAGTTCAGCAAAATTATTGCATTCATCCTTGTCCTGGTTTCAGCTGAGTTAGAGTTACTTTTCTTCCTAGTAGCTGGCATAGTGCTGTGTTTTGGATTTAGTATGAGAAGAATGCTGATAACACACTGATGTTTTAGTTGTTGCTAAGTAATGCTTAGACTAGTCAAGGACTTCCTTTTTCAGCTTCCCATGCTCTGCCAGGTGCACAAGAAGTTGGGAGGGGGCACAGCCCAAGATAGTTGATCCAAATTGACCAAAGGGCTATTCCATACCATATGACGTCATGCTCAGTATATAAACCGAGGGGAGTTAGCCGGGGGGCAGCGATCGCTGCTCGGGGACTGGCTGGGTGTCGGTCGGCAGGTGGTGAGCGGTTGCATCACTTGTTTTCTTTTCCCTGGGTTTTGTTTGTCTCTCTCGTTCTCCTTTTCATTACAATTATTATTATTATTATCATTATTATTATTATTACTATTATTATTATTTTATTTCAATTATTAAACTGTTCTTATCTCAACCCGTGAGTTTTCTTACTCTTGCCCTTCCGATTCTCTCCCCCATCCCACCGGGGAGGGGGAGGGTGAGCGAGCGGCTGCGTGGTGCTTAGTTGCCGAGTGGGGCTAAACCACGACAATCCTCTGAGACGCTGGCAATGGGGGCAAAAAGAGGCCAAACTGGAAACTACAGTGCCTGCACCAGTCTCCCTGTGGATGTTATTTGGCCTGCTAAACATTTGTTTCTGATTACATGGCAAGGGAGGGGAGAAGAAGAAGAGATAAAAATTTGTCCAATTTTCAGAGCCCAAACTCAGCTTCAAAAGGAGAAGCTCAAGAAGCCCTTCCTGGCATCAGCTGAGAGCACACAGCCTGCGTATTTAACATTGTTATACAGCAGCTATTTTATGCCAGAGTTATGCTTTCACATTCCCCACGGTGCTGTCTTCCTGGAGAGCTACTTACAGAAATCCTAAAAAAGACACCTTCACCTCGGTCCTGGGACCATGGCTTCAGAAATGAGCACACGAGGGAAGAACATGCTCCTCTCACCACCTCCACAGCATGACATCCCCATCCAAACACCGATTAACTCAATGGCCCTTTTACCTTATCAGAGCCAAGAGGAGGTCAGGCTTGGCTACGTGAGTACAGTGAATAACATCAGCACCACCAAAAGATGGGGCTGAATGAAGACATATGCTGGCCTTCAAATTTAAGATGTACAGATGCGTTGAGGACAAAGGAGTCCATCCAAGCCTTACAGTCAAAATCTAAGCTCTTGTGTAAATCCCCGCAGCTCTCCATATAAGATCTGAAGAAGTACAGATGATATATAGATGATGTATGAATATGATATATAAGGGACCTTGTGCTAGCAATACCCCGGTAAAACACTTGGTGCCAAGTGGCTGCTGAGTGAGAGAAAGGACACAGAAAGCAGATCAAGACCCAGCCGGATGATTCAATCTAGCTACAGGATCGATAAACTCAGTAGCAACAAAAGCACATTAGCATTTCTTCACCAACCCTGACCCTTCAAAACCTGCAGAGGCCGGGAGAAAACTCTATCACGAAGAGCCATCGCAGTGGGCTGCCAGAAGTTTCTGATGAGTCCCAGGCTGCCTACAGCCAGAGTATTGGGAGCCGCTGAGTGACAAAAGCAAAACCAGGAGACATTACTCTATAAAACACAATTAGAAGAATTTAAACATTGTTCGATGGAATGATGCACTGTTCCATGTAATTGCTTGTTTGATAAATAGCAGGCAGTTACAGCTCACATTTTTAGCCTTGAATTATTGCCAAACTGAGTTATTTTGTGAGGTAGAACTGAATCAGCAGTTCACTTACAAAAATTAAGCCCTGGAGAATGTGAAACAGTGAAATATTTCTACTCATTAATGAAGCCATTGGTGCTAGATAATCAGCATACAGACACAGCCCAGAAAGGTGGAATATTTATGTGCCCCAATCACTTTTCCTGAGATTTATCTGGTATGCAAATTGTCTACAGCTTGATAGCATCCCTTAAATTTATTTCCCCTAAAGATTTACAGCCATGTCCTAATCACCACTCTGCACCACAGGGCCACAGTGCTCATACAACATCCCAGTAGCTGACTGGGGGCTCTCTGGGTCACCCCCTCTAAAATCAAGCGGTAAGGACAAAGGTTATTCCTGCACCAGATATAGTGTTAAAAAATAGGAGTAATTTAATGGGGCATAGAAACAAAGACCGTGGTTGCTGTCCCACTCACCACGGACACACGTCCTGATCCTCAACGCACAGCATTACTTGGCAGTCACAGAAAATGTTGCAAGGAACCGATGGCTGGATACTGTTCTTTTTGCCTGGGTGACTGTGCCCGGAGAATAGCAGCAGAAGCTGTAACATATCTGATTTGTGGTTAAATCCACATCTGACAGCTCAGCATCCTTCAGAAAATAAAAAATTCATGTCCATACATATACGTAAATTACTTTTGGAACATAGATAATAAAATAATTTGGGATACTTTACACAGATAATAGTAGCAAGGGTAATTTGCTTCGCAAAGAAAAAAAGAATTGTATATATTTCCTCCTACAGTGTGAATTCATTTCCCACTGGATAATATTAGCCTGAGTTGGAATATGTGCAAATTTTAGTTCCAAGACAATTACATGTTTTGGAGCTGATATTTCACAACTCATCAAAAGCAGACACTGAAGCTTTTGATGCTTTAAAAGGCAATGTCTCATTTTTCCAAAGAGAATTACAATGTCCCTTTCTAGCTTTCAGAGATACCAAACCATCAAACTTTATTTTCAATTTTGTTACAGTTGAGAAAAAAACTGTGTAAAGTAACTTGTAAGAGTTTCTAAAATTTTGTTTTAATTTTTTCCCTCTCTCCTTGGAGGCTCTGTGGTTACTGAAGAGTAGTTTTACAAGTGGAACAGTATTGATGTAAGTCAAGAATGATGCAAAGTTGAGAGTAATCCTAAATCCATGCTGACAAGCCTTTATATCATACAAACGAAGTGTGTACCTCTTACTCTATCTGTTAACTGCTCAGCATCTTGGGAAGGATACATCTTCACATGTATGTCCAACTATGCCATTATTTGGGGATATATAATTCAGAATTTGGGAGTTCAGAACAGAAAGTGATGAAAAATAACAGATTAAAAGAGTAAGCTGGTAGTGCTACATTATCCTGGGGAAAAATCTGTAAGAGTAAGTAAGATCAAACGTATTTATTCTTGTAACTCTTCCATGCTGACAGACCGTCAGGAACCCAGCTTCATCCAGCCCTTAAGCGAGCAACATATCAGAAGAGGGAGTCCTGCCAAGCGGCGACTTGAGACCAGAGCGGGACCTGCAGGGTCACAGCCAATTCCCTGGCACTCTCCCACCTCCATCCCAGCCAGTCCCAGTTTGGTTGTCCTTTAAAGGTTACGGCTGAACAGAACCACAGCAGCAGATACATATACCAAAACAGGGCACACCGGATTGGAGTAACGCGTTTGGTATTGTGGAAATTCCTTTCTAAGTGCTATTTTTAACACCCAGTATTAAACATGCTTATAGATATTCCATTTCCAGCACAGTTATTACTATTCAATTGCCATTAATGTAAATGGTAGGTGCTGGTTAATGCCAGCCGTGTGATGAAATTATTTCCTTTCCCATCTGGGTTTCTGTAGTCTTAAATTAAAAAAAAAGGACACTGGTGAGATCAGAGCTGAAACATTCATCCTGATCCACACCACACCACCACCACATATTTTGGAAGAAACCTTTGTTTACAGGATAAAGCACATCACAGGCATTATCCCCTCTATCCTACCTAATGTGTAGTGGATAATACTACAGTTAAAAATATTAATGAAAAATGACTAATAGTAACTAAATGATTCACTTAACTTGGCTCTCTCTGTAATGTATTCTTCATATGACAGGCATTTATTAGCTCTCACTGATGACTCCGCAGACACCCTGCCACGCAGAGTGCCTGTCTACACATTAGAACTTAATGCACAAAGCAAGAATTATTGATGTTAGCTCTGTTCTAAAAGGGCATATCAGCAGGATTTTTTTTTTTTCCCTGCCATGGCTTTATTTTCCTTAGCTACTGAATAATCATGGGTTTTAAATTTTACCAGAAGCTAGCGGTCCAAAAAACCTATTAATTTCCCCACAATATTATCGTCCCCACAACTGTTGCTTTTTGTGTGATTATTTTTACAGACACATTAAAATAAGTACACGTGTGATGTTTCAAGATTAAAAAAACAGCTTGGAAATCCTAACGCTTGCACATTGTGTGCTATCTGTATGCCTGGGGAAGCAGCGAGTCTTAATGGACCTTGTGTTTTCCTCAGGATTTCAGCACTTGTAAGAACAGCCAGATGCTGATAATTACTAGAGCCAAATACTGCATGGAGATGAATACTGCCTTGAATACGCACACACAATTGTCTCCGCTTTATTGAAAGTATACACGCTATGAATGAGCTGGAGCCAAGTGCTTTGCTTCTGCACAGACCTGATGAAGCATCTTGCGTGCTAGCACGCAGCAGCTCTGCTGCTCATGGGGCTTTTCCACCCAGGAAGCTGCTGACTGCACTCACCTCCAGGCCTCACTTTTGACGTTGCTGGGTGCCCACCAAGCCTGACGTTAATGCATGATTTAACTGTCTTCTAGAGTCCCTGAGCGAGATATTCAACGTGTCTACATCCTAGACACTTGGGAATCTCAGAAAATCCATGGTATCTGAGTCTTTTGGGAAAACAATCACCACCACCACCACAGAAGCTACTACTTCTAATTACAGTTCCTGAAACCACTACGTTTTTCCCCTCTTCCTGAGCTAAACAGGCCTCAGGCATTATACACAGCTTTTTAATGGCACTTGGCCACCACTGAAGGAGATCCTCTGGTCCATTTGGTCTGTTCAGCTCCCTTGGGTGCAGCCCACCAGCAGTTCCTGACCGTGCGCTCACCCAGCATTGGGACAGAGCACTGGGGAGCCCACGTTCTGCTGCTGGGCAAGTTGGGTGGTTCACTGTTTCTCTTCATACCTTAGACAGCCCAACCTGCAGCTGGACAGATCCCGCCTGGAAAGACGTGGCTGGAATCTGCCAAAAAAACTAACTCAGACACATGTCTAGATATTGCTGCTGCCTTGCAAGGACCCACCAGAAGGCACCCGGCCATGGCTGTTTCAGGCCAGCCCTCCACTGCCCTGAACCTGGTGTAACCCTTACGCCAGTGGAAAGTGAGCAAGAAGTGGATGCAGAATGACACTGTTTGGATTTGGCAGACTAAGACGCCTGGTCTGCATCCCTTTGCCGACTCAAGGAACTTCATAAAGCCTCTACAACAAATGGAGAAAAAATAAGCGTCCAAGCTGAGCAGTTGAGGCACTCCCTCTGTTTCTTTTCCTCTGAATAGAGACAGAAAAGGAAGCACTTTCCAAAGTGCTTGAGTGCCTGTCCCTGAGACTTAACCACCAGAAACCTGAATGAATCACTCACTTTCCTAATTGCTGAAGCCAGGCTGGAAATAACATAAGACACACAAGCTTTTACCCTATGCCTAAATATAATTTCCACTAACAGCCTGCACTGTGCTGCTTTAATGTAAATGGCAACTTAGACCAGATATAGTAAGGGTCTATATAATCTTTTAGCTATGTTTAAACAAAAGAGAGGTCAACGGGCTATTTACCATAATCCATTTTTAGGTTTCATGAAATTATAGCATAAGAAACAAATCAAGCCTGGCCTTTATGATCAGGAAAGAATGGCTCTCTGTGCCTTTTAAAAAATAAAAAATCTGAAGATGGAAGGAAATGGAATGATTTGTTAAATGGATATATTTGATAAGGGAACATTAATGCATTTTTCAATAATAAATGTGAAGAATGCTATTCCAGCTAGACATTTCTTTTCATTTTTATTACACAGACAGTGCTTGACTACAGTTTAGGGAAATGAACTGAAAGAACAGATGTACTATTTTTTTGATAGGTAGTCAGAAGGGTATTTTACGGAGTCTGGGAAGAGTTGGAAGGCAGATGATTCAAAGGATAATTGAAGAATGATATTCAAACAGGTTACATTTGTGCCCTCAGGCATTAAACATAGGAGACTGTTTTTAATTCTCAACACGGGAGTTTGCATTGCTGCAAAGCAAATGAATACAACGAGTAATTTTGTTTCAGAGACATGCAGTAACTGCTGGTTAGCGAGTAGGGAATTTTCTGCAATACAGGGAAACAGCAACATTTTATCTGAAATTATTCAGTCTAAGCCAGATGCTATTTGAGTTTAATATTCATCATCATTCATTATGTTATAGTATCATATTTTCAGTAGTTTCAGAACAGAGATCAAAACCATCTTGGGGTAACACAGGCAGTAACAAGAACTTGCAGAGACCGCCCCAGGTGCAGGACTCTGGCTCTCTAGTGTTGGGACTGCGATGCAGAGGTCCAGTGCAGCCTGTTGGGATGCAGATCACTGCTGGTCCATGCCTCTGGGGTCTGACGGTGCTGGTGAAAGTTGTCAGGCAGGTGGCAATGTGCCCCCCTCCACCGTGGACCAGATCTACCTCGTGCTTGAAAGCAGTACCCACATCTCCGTCTCCTGCTTGAGATGTCCCTGCTAGATGCAACCCAGCTGTGCTCTTGATGCAAGCTGGGACTCCCTGGTCATGGCATAGGGACATTCAGGGCATGCAGGATTTTAGTATTTAGCATTGTACACTACTTTGTTCAAGCTATGCCTTTAGTGCCAACTTCAGCATCAGATTTCAGAAAAAAGGTACCTTTCTAAGGGTTTCAGCCCTCACTAATGTGTGCTCTGAACTACATAACAGCAGGGCAGTCTCCTGAAACCCCCTTGGTTCTCAGCCTCTGAGACTCCCATATCCTGCTCAACAACAGAGCACACATTAACCCTTTCCGATAAAACCCACCTATATTAATTAGCAAATTTCAGTGGAGTACACACTACATCCACGTCAATGACAGATTAGTGTATCATGATTAATGCTGTGCACTTCATGCCAATTGAATTCCTAATGATTAGCCACTTAATTCTGAGCTGAAACAATTACTCTTCCCATTGAGCATTACTTGTTTCAACTCAAAGCTCGGCAGCTGGAGTACAGAAAGCCAACCATACCCAGTCATGAAAGTACATCTTGTGGAATCAAAATTCGGGTTTACCAATGCATATTTTGTATGCATAATAAAGCACTGGGCATACAAAACCATCACTTTTCAAGACTGGTACAAAATCTGTTGGCAGGACTGCGCACATCCCTAATTCATAGATTTCAGCGGCAGCTGGGATATGCACACATGCATGTTCGTATTTGTGCATGAGAAAGCAGTTTGCCCTTGGTCTATAAAGGCCTCCACACAAGCATTGGCTCTCCCTGATGTCATTTAGATAAACATTTCGGACTCGGTATGTATTGGTGGATGCTGCAGTGACAATGTTATATGTCAGAAAATCAAACGGGTACATCTTGATTTAGATTCATTATAGTTAGGACCAAATACTTGGCTTGCCTTCAAGTAAGTGAGGAATTTAAGAGATACATCTCATGGCAGCTGTGTAGTTTTGGTAGGTGCACAATTTAACTTGTAACCGGTAATTATACTTGTCATTTTCTACAATCAAAACACTATGCAGACAATAATTACACCAATATGCCCCTGAAAAACAGATAAACAGGCATAACGCATTTTACAAGTGTGCAATCAGAGATGTCACGATCTGATGACAAAAAAATACTAATGGCAAAACCAGTATTAAAATGTAGGGTGTGCTCATTGTGCAAACTAGCTCAGACAACAGCATTGGCTGAACATAGCTGCAGCACAGCAGGATGCAAGAACTGCGCCTCGCCAGGCCACTACTGCTGCGACTTTGACGTGATGATGATTACTGTATTACCATTATGGTGATTCAATGAAAGCATTAATGTTCCCACACTTAGAGACACGGACTACAGTATGCATGGCTGAGTATCGCTGAACAGATGCTCGGTCTCCGGGACCAATTGCTCAGTGTAGTATTTATAACCCAGTCAGAGCTGCTAACAACGTGAATGGAGTATTTCCTTAAGTCTGTGCAACTAAGGGACTGACCCCAAGGCAAAGTAAGCAACTCTGGGGGACTCCTGCTGACTTCAGTAGCCGCTGAACGAGACTCCTCTTATGTGTGATACAAGCGGCTGCTCCAACATCTGCAAGAGCCAGCGAAAAGATCTCTGTTGACTTTCAAAAGACATCGGACCATTTCATCACCTACACACAGGCCTATCAAGGAGTACAGTATTTAGATTTCCTATTCCATGAGGACTTGTAGCTTTGTGGACTTGTAGAGAAACGTACTCCAGCACCTCACTGTATGAGGGACCTGAGGCTGATGTGTGCGACGGTGAGGACGCACAAGGCAGCACGTTATTCCAAGAGACACCAGGAGATGTTACTTAGAGGAAAGTCAGAAGCTGCTTCTCAGAATTAATTTTGCAGAATAAAGCAACAGTAGCTGTTAATTGTAATAATTTTGTAACTCTCATTTCTAAATGAGTGGTTTACTTACAGTGCCTGCAGCTGCAGGCTGAGGTCTCCCCTTTAGTTTTATCTTTGTTTGGCCTCTGCAATTACCCTCCGTGCCCTATTTCTCCAACACAGAAGCCATGTGAAGAAACAACAGTCCAAGATAAGTATGTTTTCTAAAGATATACATGCTGGCCAAGCCCAGTTGCATCCAGACTGCTTTCCTATTCCTTATTCTTATTCCTCAGGCCTCTCCGATTTTTCAACATACTTCGTAAGGGAGCAAAAGGAATCACAACAGCAACCATTTTCTGGGGCTTGGTGAGTGACCCAAGTTAGCGACCACAAGTAGTTCTGTGCCAGATCCATTGGAAACACACGCCAATACCCACATACGCTGTGCAAAGCCAATCTGCACAAAGCAAGAATCATTTCAATGTACAGCTTCCAAAGACAGGAGCAGTTTGGCAGGGAAGGAAGGAAGCTTATTTAGGTTATTTTTGGATGCAGATAACTGACTGAATACGTGGATTTTTATCATGTTGGTACTTACACAAGACTGCCTTATTAATGACAAGACAGATCTTGAACCTGCACGACTGCAGGACAGCCTTTAATAACAGATGGCAGTACTTTGCCAATGGTCGGGTAGAGAGATTCGGTGTCTTAGCAGATGACACCTTCTGTCTTACTTCTTTAGCCACCGATTTAATTACACTGATAATGTCATGAGAAGCAGGAATCAATTATTCATTAAACCTGCCTAAGAAATCATTCTTTTATCCCATGTATTTTGTTTCAAGATCATTTACACTTGGGTAAAAAAGCGGTTTTCTTCCTTCAGTGTCAATATTTTATACAGTAACTCACTTAACAGCCCAAGTGAAAATTGAAGTGGGTCTGTCAGAGAGGACCAGGACATGATATGCTGTGCAAGGCATGAAGGTGATGCTTGAAAACTCCACCAATCCATCTGCTACGTATCAGCAGCTGTGTAATTCAGGGATCGTAAGCAGGATGCACGGAGCGATCTGTTACATCCCTTTTGAAAACACAGCCCTTCCATGCATTTACATCTCAGTGTCCCATGACTTCTTCAGAGGTCGTTGGAGGTGAAACCACAGATCTTGTGCTGCCTGTTTTCTAGCTTCCTCCATTTTTAATAAACACAAGAACTGGCCTGCCATTACTTTCTTGATGTAAGAGATTTTTCCTACATTCCCATTAAAAGCAATACTGCTTTTTATAAACTTAAAAGAAGGCATTGAGCTCTCTTTACCAGCAGACAGACAAAAATCTTTTCTTTTGCCTGGTTTGTTTCTGCGCTAGTCAACTAAAAATAAACAAATAAATGAGAGCATAATTTTCAGAGAGAGAAGTCTCTCCTCTCTATCTGCTTTGCCACCCACTGTCCACCCTCGTTCCCTCACTGTCTGGCTCCACCACTTTCTGATAGAGCCATGACCATAAACCCGCACAGTAACTCATGTAAAAATGTTCTCGTTTTTGTGAGATAAAAGGTAGGAATGAGAGAGGGACACTGAGCAGAGCTGAAGACATCAGGCTGAGAAGGAGACTTCAGGGCTGGACAAAGTGGGGAGGAGGAATGGCAAGAACAGAGAAGTGGATCTTGGCAAAGAGACAACCTTACCCCCCTGCACACAGCTGCAAATTCAGCAACGGTTCATTAACCCAAGTTTACATGAAATAAAGGAGATAAAAACAGCTGCAGAGAAAGCAGCAGAATCACTCCTATCCCTACAGCTAGACACCCTGCGTGCAGCGTAACTGAGCCCTATGAGGCTGTTTGGGGAGCTGGACATGACGCAGCTGCGTGCATCGCGCTCCACCACCATACTGTCAATGCAAAGCTTTCTATGGTGCAAAATTTATTCCCAAACATACACAACCACATATTTGTATATGCACATTGCATTAGTTTTCAGTGTTGCCCCAGAGCCCCTGAGTCCTTGCCAGAGGCCAAGCCCTACCTGCGCAGAAACAGAGGCGAAAGCGTCTCTGCAGACTCACATCCATGTATCAGGTAGAGAGCAGAGCAGAGCATCTACATTCTTCAGATGGAGACACAGATTAGCAGCAAACCACACACAAGTGGGAGCGTGTGTAGAGGGGGTGAGAAACCTGCAGATACAGGACTCACCCACCTAGTGACAGTGTGCCCATACCTGGAAAGTGCAGTGTGGAAGGATTTGTTTCCAGGCTGTAAATATGTGGCATTTAAATGTTAGAAAGTCCATACACAGGCTTTTGTAGGCCCAAAGCTATGGAAAAAAAGAAGGGAAAAGCCTCTGCCGTGCCTACACAAACTGCTCAGAGTAGTCACTCTTGGCTATTACTTTATAGAGTGATGTCACTGGCACAACAATCTCTTACAGAAAGAAAGCAGCAATTGTGGAAGTACCTAATATTGCATCTTACCTTCACCACAGAAACCTTCATTCAATTTTCATTAAGTAAGATGTTATGCTTTGGAGAAGTACCAACAATTTCAGCTTCTCCTTACCAGTTCAATGAAACATTTCTTTTCTCCTTCAGCTGAGCTTATTATGAATATTTAATGTATCAGAATGAACTGAAAGCTACCACTGTGCATCTGCTCTCCAGCTCTCTATTCATCTATTGACATCAAGGCTTTAATTCCCAAAATATGACATTAACTATATTGCTATGTAAATACAACTCCTCCAACTACCATGTCATAAGTAAAACATATGCAAGGTAAAAGCCAAGCCTGACTTGAATAGATGAAACTGTCCTCTCCCAGCTAGAGATATCTTTGTTACTTCGGCTCCTGATGTCAATTCCCCGCGCCAGCTTGTACGTTCATCTTCTGTCCTCTAATTGAATTAATATTCACTTCCTCTTACTAATCCCCAGACGCTTGTCTGAAATGATCTAAGACACAGCCCACGTTTACAGGGAGAAGAGAAAAGATTAATATTAGGGCATCAATTTGATAGCTACAGAGGTTTCCTAATTTGCTGTGCAGCCAGGCAATCTGGCTGCGGGAATACTGTGATTTTTTACTGTTCCTCTAAAGCTTGGATGTAATGTTTTGCTTTTAGCCCTGTGCTGGAACCACACTCAGAATACTGTTCAGATATGATTTAAGATCGAAAAGAAAGGAACAGTCCTTCCTGGATTTTCCAGGCACCAGAAATACATATAAACTTCAGCGCCCTGTAAGTTTGCCAACTCTCTTTGGTTTGGCTATAGTTACTATGTCACTACCAGAAAAGGAAAAAAAAGGGAAATCTTTTCAGCACTGGACTTGCACTCTTCAGCATTTTCTAATGTTATAGAATGTATGGAATGGTGAAAAGAGAGATAAAACAACAGTTGCAATTAAAGCTCCCTTCTGATCCCCTGATCAGATCTCTTAACTTGTTTGGCCTCTTCAGAGCTTAGGAGTTTTGCCATCAATTTTCGAGAGATCAGGTTTCACTTTTCTCCCAAGGTTATGAATGGACAGAAACATCTACACTGACAGCGTGCTGCAAAACCTAGAATGCAAAGCCACTCTCCCCCTCCAATGCAACTACACAATAGTCTCAGTGTGAAGGAAACAAAATTTTGTTTTCATTCTGTGCCTCACATTTTGCCATTGCCCCACAAATGTAGGGATGGTTCAAACACAAGACCCCATCCATGCCAGGATATACAACTGCTACAGGTTGGTTGAGCAACAAAGATCTACTGGAGTGGCCCCAGTATGATTGCTACCGTGTTATTTTTATAGAGGAAAAAAAAAAGACATACACAATATAAACACTGGTTTTGCTGTGTTCAAATGCTATATAGATATTACCTTGTAAAAATACTTTTTTTCCGTTTCTTTCCACACCTCTTCCATATGAGTAAGAAGGAAGGTCTGAAAACTAGCTAATAAAAGCAGTTTAAGTGCGGCTGGCCCAGGTGATGATTACTGAAACAACCAATCTTTCAGTCTGATGATTAAACAAGCAAACATAAGAACAACTCCAACAACCAGCAGTTTGGGTGTTTCCCGTGCATGGGGCATGTATCCTCTGCTTGCAGGGATTTGGCTCCCAGTTCTGGGAGAGTGCCCTGACCATCGGCAACAACAGCCCGGGCCCCTCCAGTTCATACTTTGGATTCAGTGAACTGTTAATTACTGCCATCACGAGGGTCTGACGATATCAGACAAACAAGATTGACAGAGTGAGGCACAATTTTCTCCTTGTTTTACTAGACCAACAGACGAGCACACAAGGTCTTAAAACAACCATGGCTCTTACTCTATTATAGCCTCAGATCATCATGACAAGAGGCTTAATCAAGAGCCTGTTAGCCTGAAATCCTGCTCATTTCTTCTATTTAGTTTCAGAACGCAAGACAGCATCAACAGGAGAGACTGAAGACACTCACTGAACTGTGTCACCCCTGTACATGATTTGAGCACCCCGCTGCCAAGTGCACGGTCAAATCACCTCAAGTCCATCATTACCCCCCACACACCTGTGAGATTAACCCCAACTCAACCCAAGTGTTTCCCAGCTGCTGCTACTGGAAGAATTCAGCCCAAATTCACAGCTAGTTTCAGCCATTCCCAAACTGCCTATTTTCCAGCTGACCTTTTTGCTCAGCCCTGTCTATAACCATGCGGTGCAGCCCCGCGGGAGGGGAAACATGCTTCTCCAGCACGCTAAGAAAGCGGTATGGATCAGACTGCAGGACCCAGCTCAACCCACCTCCCCACAAACTTGAGCAAAGAGAAAACTTACTTGGAAAGTGTCCTTAAGTAATCTGTGCTTGATTTAACGATTTACACACCTGTACAAAAGTTCTACAGGCTGCCTCCTCACAGTACCATGAATTTCCTTAGCACACTAGTCCCAAAAGGCATGCTGGCTTCTGCAGCCACATCTTTCAAGGGGCAGTATTTTAATCTTGCTTTGTCTGTGGTATTTACAGAGCAGCATTCCTGAATCTATCTGCATAAACAGACAAGCAGATTATTGCACTTTTACTGAAGAAAGCTTTGGTAAGGTGCAGTTGGTTACATTATTGGGGTTAATTTATATTGTACAGAGCTACAAAGTGAACAAATAATACATATCAATATTACATACAATATCAATGAATATTACAGGTCAGTTTGTAGGGCTTGAGGTGCTACATCAGAAACAGTTAAGTCTGTAAAAATGGGACTTGGGGAATCTAATCTCTTGAAAATAATTGCAAATTTAACAACTTCTCCTGCCCCTCCCCTTAATAGTAAATTTAGATAGTAAATGAGAATTACAAGTACCACTGGATAGGTTTTATGTCTGCATTCTCTCATTTTCATAATTATGTCTATTGGGATACATTACAGTCCCTCAGGGAGAGAGAGGTTGCAGCTTGGCTCTCTGGATTTAAAGAGATCATCTGGCCCTGTTGCAAGTGGGCTACGATTCTGCCGCATAGAGTTAAGAAACCTCTTTGATAACAAAAAAACACAGGAAAAAAAAGGCAGAGATTTAAACAAACACAGTCGCTACCTTTCACACAAGGGAGAAAGCTGCCCAAAAACTACTGGCACCAGAAATAAGCAAGAGAGGCTACAGTTTACAGGGTCCAGGCTGAGAACATTGGGATACAGCTACTTAGCCTGGATGCTGGAGCGCTTGCTAAAGCGCAGGCAGAAAGGATGCACTCTGCCTCTGCAGGAGCCACTGGCAGAAATCTCTGCTCATCACACCTATTTGCAAACACTGATATTCTCCCACTGCCCTTTGCTTCCCAATCCTCCAAACTGCCCCATCCCCCTGCATTTTGAGGAATGATTATCCAGGTTTTCTGGTACATAACTTTCAAGCGGGGAGGGAAAAAAAGGGAACTTAATGAAGAGAAAGAGGCAGGTGCCCCCATTTGAACATTACTCAGTTCGGAGCAAGCATTTGACTGAACCAACATGGTTCAAGTCACCAGAGGACTGATTTGGAGACAATTAAACATAAAAAGCTGCTGAACGGCACTGGGTCAGAGTGCTGGAGCCCAGGTCTTCTCTTCACCCAGCTGCCCAAGTGCTTGTCTAACAGGGAGCCCACACATTGCATACAGATATCCAGTTCTGAAAGCTGTGTTATCCTCTTTCCCCTCCAACACATAAAACCCTTTTGGTTTTGGCCATGTCTCCTATACTATTAAATCTTTCTTCTCATACTTTTACGCCTCCAGAAAGCCTTTATATTAAAACTCATATGCTCTCAAAATAATAAAATATGAGTCAAATTAAAAAAAGGTGACTCTGCTGCTTCTATCAGGGAAATCTGAGCTATTTTGAGTGACGACTGTATTTTTTCATTTCATGAAGGTAACAAGTCTTTTATTAAACACAGGTGCCCAAAAATTCATCCCAATACACTGCAGTAACTTGAATGAGCATGTCCTGGGGATAATTCTGGCCTTGAGTGCTGGTAGTTACTGTACATACTTGTCTGATTAATTCCTCTTGACTTACAAAGGCATCCATCATGTCACAATGAATGATCTATGAAGCGCACTGTATCCGAAACCCTCCCCTCCCCAAGTCATTTCACCAGCATCTAAAACAGGCTCTTATCATTTGTAATCAGTAATTAATAACAAAGCATTCTCACTAGTGCAATTTTTCTGCTAAGGTTAATGTAATATTTCATCCCAGGCCAGCTGCTGTTTTACGACTTTCAAGCACGACAGTAAGTAATGTCTTTGCATGAGAAGTCACCCACGGAGTAAATCAATTAGCTCCTCTTTCATCAGCAGGCATTTTGCTGTGGCAAGGAAGGCTAATTAGATATAAAGTTGTTTGCCAACAGGAGTAGGTACCCAAAGTTTGGCATTGTACATTGACTTTTCTTCCCTATGTCTCCATTCTACATCTTTTCCATTAGGGAGTTTTTAATCTATGATCAATCAAATACTGTGATTATGAGCTGCACTTACAATGCTGTTGTTATCTGCAGATTTGCCTACAAAGATCAGCATCAATCACACAACACATGTTTTCAGTATTGGCAAAACTTCTGGGCCACTTCTTGCCCTGAGGAAGGACACACACGTATTTATGACTATCGTATCAGTTGCAAAGCATCAATAAAATCTAACGTATTGTTCTTTAGCTAAGCTGCACTGTTTCTCATACTCCAAAGTCACATCACGTCAGGATATCTGTATTGCTGTCCCTGGGAGGAAATTCAGCACACAGAACATATATATGTGAAAAAGGGAGAAAAAGTTGTGTACAGCACTGGTGCTGGTGTAATCTTCTTGTCTTACTGAAATTGGCAAGTAACTTTGGAGACCTGCGGTTTTTTCCCCCCTTTTGATTGATATAGTAATTGTCTGGCATCTCAGGCTCTTCTTGCATGATGTAGCTAACACACGTCTGGCTCAGGAAGCTCGTGACCCACAGGTTGTTGTGCACTGGCAGAGTATCATGAGTTGTTTATCCTTCTTGTAGTCTGTCCTGGTCACCTGCTGCCGAAGACAA
Organism: Balaeniceps rex; assembly: GCA_013401315.1. Lineage (NCBI taxonomy): Eukaryota > Metazoa > Chordata > Aves > Pelecaniformes > Balaenicipitidae > Balaeniceps > Balaeniceps rex. The sequence continues at coordinate 111,301 of VYZW01025326.1, forward strand.
AACACCAGGTGAACTGGACCTTTCATCCTGCTCAATGGCCTGCCCTTTGGTTCTTGTGTTTCTAAGAATGAGAAGCTGTAGCACACAGAAACAAACTACACAGTGCTCAGTGCCTCAGGATCACCAAGGGCAGAAATACCAGGTTTTAGGCATTTGAACGTTTGATTCAAAGTGCTGTGGACAATGCATACATAGAGCTCAGACCACAATGCTCACCACAAACCTCTGTCCAGGAACCGGTTAGAGTTGCCCACAGAATCATCCTAGTGAGCGGAAATCAACTGAAGATAGGAAGTTACCAACCCAGATGAAAGTTGAGTGATGTGGGCTGAACTAGGTTGATGTTCCCTGATGCTATCCAGGCAGCTTGAGCCACGGATAATCACACAGAAGCTCTAAAAAAGGAGCATTTGCGGCCTGAGGTGACTGAGGATGTATAAGCACTGTCTGCAAGGCAACAGCTCACTTTCTTCCTTTCACTTGGTGGGAAGGATGGGAGGAAAAAAGCAGAAGTAATAAAAGAAATGGGCCATTTCAGAATGGCTGCTCCGAAACAGTCCAATACAGTTTCATAACACAAAGGCAATGTGAGGTCCACAGCTCTGATTCACCAGGTTGAGCAAATCACCAGGCATCCTGGCTCCAGCTACACCAAAAGCAGCCACCTAGAAATACATCTCCTCAGCAGAAAGAAACATGTTTGAAAAGGCAAGTAACAAATGGCAAACAGTGTGACCTTCAGTGAAAGAGTCAAGTTGACTCACAAATTGAAGTCAGGCAATGTCAAACTAGAAACTGAAACAAACTCATCCTTGGATTTGGATCCTAATGGACCTCTGCTGTGTTTCTGTCAGCAGTCTAGATAGTTAGATCAGACAATCATGCAGCCTGTATTAAATGAGAATTAAATGTTAATCTTGACAACTAGAAGACAAATTCTAACTTTAAAGATGCAATTATTTCCCATTCATTTAACATTTGGTCTATTTTGTTTTGCAATTTCTTGTAATTCAGTAGAACCTTCATTGCACCAAACAGATCAATAACCACTAAAGTGTATAAGCCTCAAGTATGATGCTGCCCAATTCTTTACTTCCGGTGACTCCCGCTCACTGGGCTCATCCACAATTATCTGTTCTTTTTGGAGCAGTGAGGCTGTACTCAGTCATGCAAATGATAATACACAGTTACATATGCTGTCTTCTAAGAATACGTCTTGCAAATATTTCTTTACCCATATTCTTAAATTCCTGGGGTTTCATATAGAAAAAAAAAAAAACAACACCCAAGATACAATGCAAGCTTATGCCACATTCCTGCAAGGCTCTTCATCTGTGTTCAGTTACATCTAGATTTTTTCCTTTGATACTTGCTGTGTGTTGAATCCTCTTTCTCTTTCCATTTACAACTATGTGGCAGAAGGAAAATAGTTCTGCTTAATACAGATCCAAACTGGCTTTCTAATAAACTCATTAAAGAAATGGTCCATTCCAGCCCTCAAAATTTGCCGCAGGTACCTCTGCACCTTATTACTAAACCTCTACCTGAAAATGAAAGGAAAAAAAAAGATAATAGGGTCTCAAAGACATGCTGCACACTGCCTGTCATGTATGCGGAGACCACAGGCTGGAAATCCACTTACTCAGTGTAAATCCAGTTCAGTTATATTGACTTTTCTTTCCCTCATGGTATATTAGTGCTCATGAAAAATCTTGCAGCGAAAGCCCTAGAGAAGAAATCTTTTGTCCACAGACAAATGCACTTCCCACATTCTGCTCTGTTACAGCAGACAAAAGAGCAAAAGCGTTCCTACTTCTACAATAATCACAAGGCCAGACACTCAACTAAGACATAAATAACACATGGGCTTTGTTACGGACACTTTCTCTGGCCCTGATTCAGTGCTATCTCCACCCATTTATCCTCTCCTTCTCCACCAAATGCATGAACAATTATGATCAGTCCACTGAAAATTTTACTGCAATTCTAACATTCAGCTTCTACGAGCCCCCAGTCCACTCTTTCAGTCACTTCCAGATCACTGCTACATGTTAATTTACTCAAGCCAAATCTTCCTTTCTTTTTTTCATGTTTTCTCCTTTTTCCTTTTTTCTTTTCTTCTTTTCTCTCTTCCTTTCTTTTCCTTTCCACAATCATTTACCAAGCCAAAAGAGATTCAGGAGACAAATGATGGCATCTGCAAACAACTCAAACAACTCCTTAGAAGGAAACAAAACAGCACAGGATCAGAGAGGCTGGTATGTGTCAACAGAGTAAATACCTGTAGTCAAACTCTCAGCTGGTGTAAATCAACCTGTCTCCATCTGGGTTTATGAGGGCAGTGCAACCTGATGCTGAACACACAGTAGAAAAACCTTACTCATATTAAACTACAACATTTTAAATCTGAGAGAGTATTGACCCTATCTGGCACCTGTTTCAATCTGTGGCCAAACTCTCATCTCCCCTGATAGGGAACAGCCAGGAGCACGCTCCATGCGACGACGTATGGGCCCTTGATACCATCTCAAAGCAGGGAGCCCCATGCAGCCCCCTCCCTTGCCCACCTCTCTCAGGGGTCCTGGAGACATTCCCAGGAACAGCAGCAGCCATGGCTGCGCACTGCTGCCTACGCAAGGAACCCTGAAGCACGTGAAATGTACAGTGCACTGTATAGCAGAGGATGGTGAGCCATAGGTGGGTTCTCCTGTTATACTAGATACATGCACATGGACACATTAAATATTTAGAGTTTCCTACCCTTAAAAACTCACAACTGCACCTAGCTTGCAGTAAGCCAAAGCCATAGCTGCAGGGCATCTTTCAGCAGCCTAAGTCTGGTGTTTGAATTACACAGATTCCTTTGAACTACAAGGAGAACTACAAATATCTGCTCGATCAGTTCCACCGTTCCTGAGGCAGCTAAACTGAGTGCCAACGAGTTCCTGTGATGGCACACACAGCTATTGGCATCCAGGAGAAAAACAGGGGTTCACCACACCAGGAGTCCAACAGGTTCTGATGGTCAAGGGTTAAAGATCTAACCAATGTTTTCAATTATCTAGATCAGCAAGAGAGAGATTTTGGCCAAAAATGACTTCTTGCATATTTATTATGTATTGACTTCTGACTTGAATTTGCAAATGGCTGATCACAACTGCTTCAGGAAGGAACTGCAGAGAAAGATTAGGGGTCTGATCTCCATCCCCCCACCCTCACAACTGCTGGTGAATTCTTGAGGAACAAGCACCCTACTGCCAAAATACAGACCAACCTCTAATCTGCCATCTTAAGAAAGGTGAGAAGACATTTCTTTGGGCAAAAATGGAAAAAGAATTATGACCCACATACTTGAAGAAATACTCTAGGGATCATCTCCAGTCTGTTGTCTTCTGTGGCAGCCTCCACTCACTGCCTTTTCTTGTCACTGTTTTCCCAAAATGCAAGCACTTGCTTGCTTGACATAGCCAGTCCCTCTAGGACTGAGTGCAGCATGCAAAGCCCCATCCAAAAAGCAAACAATTACCAAGAACAAAGAAAAAAAGAAAAACTAAAAACTGGACAAGAACAGATGTCAGAGAGCTGATGGAAACACTTCAGCGTAAAAAACGTCATCTGCTTAGTTCAACATCGGTTGCAAGAATTGCCACGCTTCCTCAAACATCAACTTTTCTGGCTGGCTTGTGGGTGAGCCTGGAAAAGGATGCTAATGGTTTGCTTGGTCAGGGTGCGCAGAAAGGAAGGAGAGGCAGTGAAGGAGCTGCCAGCTGCATCCCCTGCTTCAGGAAGCTCAGGAAATCTCAGCTGACCAAGCTTGCAAGGGCTCTGGGATTACAGCCCTTCAATGGATGGGGATGTTTCTTTCTTATGGGATGGCCTTTAGCGATGTTAAAGGGCAAGGAGGTTTTGGCTGACACACAGCAGACCCCAGAAAGAATAGTTAGTTGGCCAGCCTCTTTTCCCTTCCCCGTCCTTCTTGAGCATCTGCAAAGAGTCTTAAAATTAACCTGCAAATGCTAATAACTTTTCCTTTGTAGCACTGGATTGTTCCTCTTTGGGGCTTTTACATGCACTTTCCATTTACGCAATGCTAACTCACATAATGGTCAATAAAGGCCAGTATATCAGTATGATAAACTCATGTTCCCAGCCATGCACAAAATTCAAATTGAATTAGAAAGTCAGCCTGCGTTCATCAAAACAACACTATCAGGCAAATGGAGCTTTACTGCACTACGTAACAGATATCACATATCTTTGGGCTGTTGTCAATTCTTCATATAAATACTTTAAATCACTTGGACTTTGTTTTGCACACTATATAGTGAGTCTCTTCATAATCAAATAGTATTTAAAACATTTACTGCCTTGTTAAATCTAACAAGTTAGATTTATTGGGATAGCCACTTTCCTTAATAGCCAATTTAGTAAAACTCAATGTATTCATTGATGGATAAATATATAATAGGTGGTTGTTAAACCTTAATAAATATGTTTAATAGTCAGCTGGCATTTTCTCTCAATGGCAGCACTTCCTCTCGGCTGCCAACAGGAAATGCTGCTCCTGAATGTGCCAATTCAGCCCACGTGTAGGGAATAAATTGATCTAGAAGAGCAAATGGCAGCAGAAATTTCAGGTAGCTTTCCTGCGCTGCTTGTCACAAGAAGAACTCAAGCTCAGATTATCCTAAGCTCCCATCAAGACCATCAGGTGTTAAATAGCACACAGTGTAAGGAAGAGTATTAGCTACGGTGTTGGCCTAGACTCCATACAAGCAATGAACCAGGCCAGGAAGGGCAGCTGGCTACCTGAAAGCCATATAAATGATATTCATGAATTATTATTGCAATTTACAGTCTTACTGCACTCCTTGTTTCATGTCTATCATGTCGCATTCTCTCACCTCACCCTGCCACTCTGTGTGTTGATCGACAGATTAAATTACGATGCCTCGGCTTCTAGCTAGGAGATCTAAAAGGCACTCTTTCAAGGCTTTTAGGTACCTAAGAAAAAATTTTAGAGGGGTCCACATCATTAGACGACTAAAAACCTTTAAAAATCAGGCCCTTAGCTCAAACTGTAGAACTTTATGGCTAAACTCTGCAGGTCCGAGGATCAGTTCTCCAAGCTGAAGGCAGCTACTGCATATAAATGAGAAAAAAACAGACCAAAATACCTTCAAGAGAGAATATATTTGTACACTGGGCTGGGAAGTTTGATCATAGCAACGAGACACTCACCTGGGTGGGATTATACAGTTCCTGGAGTGGGCTTCTGGATCCTTTCCGGCAGCAAATGTCCATCCCAAATGGATTTCTACGCATTACTGCAAGGGGAAATTGAAATTAATACAGGTTAGCAACATTGGTTAGCAGTAACCTATTGAATACCTAGAGCAAGAAGAGATTTTCTGACAGATCACGGGATTCTAGACAGTGTTGTATCTTAATTCCTAATTTTACTTTCCCTAGAAATTGTCCGAGAGCTAACTCCTTTACCTATTGTGGAAGTTACTAAAAAACAAAAGCTCTCTGGTTCCCCTCTTATAAAAGCTGTTATCCAACAACTTCCAGCTTGGTGTACAAAAATTCAAGCATAGGGACCAAAGTGACACAATTTTCAGCAATGCTAGGTACCTGCTTCTCTGATCATCAGGAAGGAGTTGGATGGATTCCTATAATCAGCATCTCTGAGAGGCAACGTTTGAGCCTCTCTCAGCCTAAATACAGAAGTACACAGGAACCTAATATTAAATCATCTGATTTTAAAGCTTTTGGCCTAACTTTTCAGTTTCTCCTAGAACAGGCACTCAGCAGTACATGACATGCATATAGTCAATCATCGCTGCACTTCTTGCTACAAACTGTATTTTGCTCTACATATTGCAACTGAATATTTGACTGATCCAAAAACCAACATAAGCTATGTCAACCCAGTTGGAGACCAGCAGGTTTTCAAACCAAAGGCTTTGTCAAAGGTCTGACTGAGGAGCATTTTGGATGATAAAGTGTTTCCGGGAGAGACCTTGATCTGAGCCCCAGCAGGCACAGAGATCATCAGTTTCAAGTTAGACCTCTGTGGCCATAAAAGTCTACATAAGAAGCCATTCAGCTCCAATCACCCTCTATAGTCATGAGGAAAACAAGAGCTTGCCTGTCATCCTAATCTCATGTGGCCCACATCATCCTCTGCGAACACTCCTCTGCGCCAGCAGCTACAGAAGGAGCACCAGGCAATCAGATGCCCACATCAGGCATTGCAGCGAGGGCAGGTTTGTCTCATCAAGGTTTAATTAAGACACAACCAAAAGGAAAGAAGAGGTGATCCTGCTGGGAATCCAAAGGCATTAAGCAGAGTCGGGCACGCTTTTACCACTGCTTGCCACGTTTTGTAACCAGAAACTATAGAAGAGTCCTATAGCAACGGTTCTGAGCTGCACCACTTGCGGAGATGATACTGCAGACTTCAAGCCAAGAGCCAGAGAATACAGTCAAGTAATGTTATAATACAGAGGGCTCATGCGCAATCATAATTGATATGTCAAGTAACATGAACCACAGAAAACTGTACACAATTCCAGTCTGGAAACATAATAGATTCCTTCGCTTGATTCATATCTATTTTTCAATTGAAGGTAATTATCTAATAACATGCTGTGTCGCTTTTCCCCTGAGCAAAGAGAGATTCCACGGGTCTTGTGGCAGGAGTCAGACATATGCTTAGCAAACAAACTGGCTAAATGTTTTGATTTTCTTCACAATTAGGACAGTCATGTTATTAGAGGATGTAATTTTCACGTATATGTTTAAATCATAGAATCATAGAATGCTTTGGGTTGGAAGGGACCTTTAGAGGTCATCTAGTCCAACCCCCCTGCAGTGAGCAGGGACATCATNACCTGAATACCTAAATACCTGATTAACTTCCAAGCATTTTTAGTCACGCAGCCAAGTATTGCGATTCCTTCGTTTTTGTGCTAATGTGCCTTTTTAAAAGTTAACTTAGACAGTGTTTTAAAAAGTTAAAACTTTAAAAAGATTCTGCATGAGTAATGTCAGCTTCCAGTGTCTGGAAGTGGGTTTAGGAAGAAAACACTAACGTGAGAGTGTGAGACACCCAGCAGTCCTTCTAACTACAGAGCTCCTGTCCATCCCGTCCCCGTCTGTTGTCCCCCTCCATACTCTTGTACCAAGAACTGTTCAGGGATGCTTTGTAAATCGTTTTGTAGCCCCCTCACCATTACAAAAAAACTTTCTAAAATCAAGCCTTCCAGTCAACAGCAAACCACATTGTTTGCATTTAAAACACCAAAGCAGGGGGAAAGGGAGAGGGGAATGTTTCAGTGTATCCAGGTCATTAGACTGTGATTAACCAGGATCTTGAAAGACTGATGCTTTGTTCCAAAATGAAGAAGAAGAATAATTCTAATGTGGTGTTCCCTAATTTATTACTGCACTTTTCATTTCCATTAAATACAGTAAACAGTAACGTGCATAAATGTATCCCTTCCTGCTTCACTTAACCAGCAGGTATCAACACAGCAACACTTTATATGCAGCAGTAACACCCATAAAGATTAAATTATTTGCACAACGTGCAAGATTTGATTCCCAGATGTAAACAAACAAGAAAAAACAACTGTCTCCCCAGCAAAAGCTAAATGCTAAAGTAGAACCTTAGTCACAGAAGCCATTAAATCTTTTTTATGATTCCCAATATTACTTAATTGGTTTGTTTTTTCAATAAAGCCTTTAGAAGAAGACTGCGGAGTTAGCATGGCAACACAGCAGCTCAACACAGCATTCTGTTCCCTGTTTATCGGTGTCAGGAACAGCACACCCTGACACAGCTGTACACAGCATCTCTGCGCACACCTGGAAAACACTTGTGCCTGGAATTTAACTGCAGCATCGAAATAAAGGGGAATACTCCCCATTCCTCGGCAGAAAGCCCACTCGCACCTTTTGCAAAATTCTCCTTTGGTGAATAACTATCAGGAATGTTTGTATATAGTTCACAACACTTGCTGGCATGCCTGTGGACAAACTCACCTCTCGGGGCTCCTGCCACCAGTTTTCTACTGTCTCAGCTTTCTCTGAGGCAGTGTTTCACTGTGTGAATGACATGACCTTTTGGGCCTGAATCTCATCTATAGCAATCTGCAGTAAGAAAACTGTAATATGGATGTTAACTGCAGCTAATTTTAACCACACTTTTGCTAAGACTCCATCACACTATTGTGGTAGTGAAAATCAAAAAAACCAAGCCCTTTATCTTCACCAAATCTTCTTATTAACATAGTAAATATCCAAATTTACATTTTATGGCTTGGGCTGATCTCCATACATAATTACAGTTAATTATAATCTAACGATAAATATTGCATATGCATGGCTCCAAGAACTGATTAAAAGATCACGTTCATGCACACCAAGTGTGTGAAGCAGCTGACAGCAGCCTTTAATGATTAAAGAATGGTGTTAATACTGCAACGGCAGCAAAATCAGCAGTCTCCTGCATTTAGCCAGGACTGTGAGCAACTGAATGAATTGTTAGTTTGTTACTTAAATACAAGAGCTGTAAGAACAAGACCTTTCCTCCATCTCTAGGAATGATTTGTTGAAAATGCAATCTTGGCCCGTCTTGTTAAAATCTGTGGAATCACTATTCATTAATTTAATAGCGAGTCTGGAGAGCATGTTATCTAGGCACCAAATTTCAGTTTCTCACGAGAGAAAGATGAACAGTCCTGCTGAATTGAAAGCTTATCAACATAATAATCATCTGTGTGTATATACAGAGAGAGAAGGAAACTACATGTGCAGGCCTTAAATTCTCAGAACAGAAGCATCCATGCACATCTTCTAGAAACTCTATTTAGACCCACTAGTACCAAGAGCAGGAATTTGCCCTGTGAATTACACTGCGCTGAGCATGAGAACACAGCGCTCCTCAGTCAAACCTTCCTCTAGCATCTGTAGAGGAAAAAAAGTCCAGAAGTTTTGCCACAGTCCTGATCCATTAGATGACTATGAATTAAAATGTAGATCCCTCCAGTTAAAAACACCCTTTGGAAAGGCATGGTTTGGGAGCATACTGAGAGCTTGCAGGTCTTCATGCAGGCCAGGTAGCCTTTGAAACTCCTGCCATGGTCCAACAATCGATGTGTTTACCAGCATCTCCTCCCCAGGTCCCCTGGGTGCTGAACCCATGATGGCAGAGGCAGGGTTACAAGTGACAGAGTAAATGTGCATGGCAAGGCACCCACTAGATCTTGGCATCTACAAGAGGGGATGTCACCTCCAGGCTGCATCTAGCCAAAAATGCAAGACAACAGTGCCGAGAATAAGGGGCACAGGTGGGGAGAGGGAAACGTGCAGGCATGTAGGCATGGTATAAAGCCTTCATTTTTTTGTGTGACATTCCAGAGACTGAAGATCATTCACATGGAAACGTGAACCAGGCTTAAGTTGTCACCTCTACTTGGCAGAAGGCATTTATAATGTACTTGGTAACCTACAAAGACCCTGTCCCAGAATGGGAGACCTCTGGTATTCCCACAGGATGAACAGGAGAAAATACTAAAAATAAGAAGCAACATCAATGCAATGTCTGCCCCTACCTATCAGGAGCTACAGAGAAACTGAGAGAAGGGACATGGTGGCACTTCTGTTGCAAGATTACTGGCCTGAAAAGGTATGTGAACACTGGCACTATATAGACAGAAGAGAAAGCAGGGGGGAGGGAAATCATGGAAACCAAGACTCTTGGAGACTTAAAACCATAAAGGTCACCTTCTCACAAAGTGTCAGAAGGGCAAATGAAACCATTTCTCACAAGCCTGTGTGGGATCAGGTCACAGAGGAGACTCTGCCAGAAGAGACACACAAAATAATTGTCACTTCTTCCACCGGACTTACAGAGACAAACAAGTGACATTTCAAACGCTGGGTGCGTACATTCAGCAGCCACCTATATCACTAACATCCTACAATTCTGTAAATGTCAGAGGCTCCCATTTCCAAGACTTTTGTAGAATAAAAGTTCCCCAACTGCTATCTAGCAACTGTTTTCCTACCTGGTAACGTTTAATTTACATTGCTTGGACTATTCTAATTACTTGCACGATAACAAAAACCAAATGCAAAAACTTTACCTCTGTTCACTGCCTCTTAAATTAACTGCCTCGTATTGCAAATATTTGAGAAAAGTTCTGAGGACATATTAATATTTAATTTTGCATTGCATTGGTCTAAAGTAGAAAGACAAAATTCCCTAATACAGCATTGCTTAAAGCTGATATACATAATTCATTTCACTTATTTGGGATACAAGTCGTCTTGCTGAGGAAAAAGTATGCATTGGTGGCAGCAGTATGGTGAGACGCCAGTCGAAGATGGGATCCTGTTCTTGTTTTAAAGAAAAAAGTCAAAAATATTCTTTTTTTTGGTCTGATTTCTGTATGAAAGGCTGAAGTACATTGCTTTCCAGCTAACGCTGCTGTCCAACTGCCCCTAATTTCAGGCCAGGGTTAATGCTTTCCATGGAGCATCTTATTGATAGCAAAGAGCAGGTACATAACCTAGTACCTCCTCCTAGAACCGTAAACAACCGGGTTAGGGCTGAACATTCACCGCAACATTCCCTACCCAACCCAGACAGAAAAATCAGTGCCACTTGGCCCAGGCAAGATAGCAGCATCAAAACAGTTACTTACATCTTTGGCGTGTCTAGCCACGTTTAAACAAGCTACTGCCCTCAAACCTCCTGAGTTTTTAAAGCAAAGCAAGAATAATTAATTATACCCATACTGAAGGTTTAGAGATTCTCTTTGGCTAAAGATTTGGACATGGTTTGTCTTCCAAACTCTCACATAGACTTCTGCTATGACCCCAAAGCAGCACAGAAAATTACTTCTATTGGGTACATAGGATGAAGCACTGAAATACACATTCAAATACTACACTAAACACCTTCTCAGAGACACTGAGACATCCATAGCTCAATCGTAAGCATACGTCTGTAAATGATATAATGAAACTATTGTTCCATCTGTACCGGGAAGAATTATGCCCCGGGCAAACTGGTCACATCTGAATACAAACCAAGTAAGGCTCAATCCGACAATATTTTGCACATGCAACACTCTTGAAGCATGAAAATACTTAGGGCAAAGTTGAAGTAAGTGACCCTAGGAAGCAGCCCTTTTCCAGAGGTCGTCAGAGGCTCCTGGACTGAATTTTTTACAATTTGGAACATCCTGTCCACATACCTTTCAGACACTTAGCTAAAATCATGCTGAACAAGCTTGTCATTAGTAACCAGCTCGTTCAGCTTCAGGAAAATGAGCCTTCCATAATAATTTACAACAATCTACTCTACAAGACTTCAGCCAAGTCCAAACCACAGGCAAAATCGGAAACTCAGGGACAAAAAGACTACCTAATTTCAAACGTCATTAGAATTCCTATGCTTCCTTCTACAGACTAATCAGGCTAAGGACACCGAACGGTATGGAAGGGTTAAATTTTAATCAGCAACCAGAAGCATGAGGAGTGAATGCAAATGCTGTCACCCAGCAGTGGCTCCAGAGAAAGCCCGAGTAAGGAGACTTTTAGATAGCTCTCCTGGCAATGATTTATGATTACTAATCCTTCAGCAGCGGTTCACAAAGATCGACAGATTGATAGCAGCATCTTGTGACATCTGGGGCCTTGTGCTTTGCTGTTGTTCAGCTCAGGATTTCAGACTAAATTATCGGTCCTTCATCTGGAGACCGCAGGTACAAGGATTTATGACTAAACTCTTGTCTGACCTCTTTCATTTTCTTAAGGCAAAACTGTAGCGTTCTTTGCTGGAGCTTGGGAGAACTATTTTTAGAAAGCAAAAATCAGATTAGGTATTGTATGTGAGCATGCCAAAGTCTTAAATGCAGAGAATGAGATACTACTTATTCTCTACATTAATGGAGATTCTGCCTCATACCAAACAGTACTCGGTAACACGGGGTTTTACTCAGCGTGAGAAACAAGCAAAAATCTGTGGCCAGAGCACCTTACCCCGTGTAACACCACTGTGCCTCACAAACTGACAAACTAGAGACCCTACTGAGCTGGATGCTGTACACACATAGCAAAGAAACAATCCCAAAAGCTCCGATGTTTTAGAGCTCCACCTGAAGAACAGAGATGCTGTATTTTGGGTTAGCAATACTGGTTCATTGATTCAACACGCCCATCCTACCCTCCCCTGATGTTTCCACTCCCACTCAGGTACCAGAGGGACTTACTAAAGTAAGACTGTGGATGGATATGACAAAAGTGAAGGATGAAAAATAAAAAAGAGGTCATGTCTCAGTGAAATGATTACGGCCGAGACGAGCAGCAAAGCCATTAGTTACAGGACCAGGGACCAGCAAACAGTCCTCAGTTCACAGATCAGAAAAATAGAGGCAAAGAGGTTAAAAACTCCCACAAAGCAAATTAGTTGCTACAGATCGAATTCATTTTAGGAAGCCAGATGTGTATTCTAAGCTACTCATTTAAGCTCCTACAATTAACGGAGAGCCGCAGCTGCAGAGATGGGTCACCCCATGTGCCTCTGGAGGTGGCTCCCTTCCTTTCCACTGGCCAGCAACCCTAGATGGGTTGATGGTTGAAGTTACATGAAATAAATCCTGGCACAGCAAGGAACTGAATCTTAACGTTTGTTTCTAAGCTCTAATCGCTAATTACAAAGGTTGTAAATGCCCTCCAAAGAATAGAGAGATATTTAATTACTTTTTGCTTTAGACACATTTCCAGAAATAAATTCGTATTTTATCCTGTTTGTTCTCAGATTAGCATGGGGATGGGTTTAATTGGGCACGGTGGGGAAGTTAATATCCTTGGGTGAAATTATGCAGAGACTTAGATCCTTGGCCACCCTACGAACGTTGCATGTGGCATAAATTAGCACATCTTTCCTGTTAATGAACAATAAGCAACTTTTCTCCAGTAATTTTTTAAAAATGTTAATCCATACAGAATTTCTTTAGAAGTCTCAAGAAATTATCCACAAACCTAAATCAAGAGACTTTTCCATAGGCTTTACTTCTCACACAAGGAGAGCTCCATTTTGTTTATCTCTGTCACACACAGGCATACACTGCTTTTAACGCAGCAAGTTTTTGTGAGTGCAAACTACAAACTATATTAGACTTGGTCAGAACTTTTCTGATACAGCCTTGTTTTCTCTGGCATGAAATGCAGATTCAGGGGCATCACAATATTTCACAGGTCAATTCTGGATGGATCGCTGACCACCTAGCTGCCCACGCACCTCTGTGTTTGCCCTGGTTTATGCCATCCATTAGCAAAGCCAGATGTCCCAAAATATTGATCAAAATGGTCCACTTCTTTTCTCCCAGAACTATCTCTAAGTCTTCATAAATAATAACAAAAAAATTTTACCATCCACATCAACTTAATAAGTTCTTTGTTTCCTTTTTTCTTTTTGTCTCAAATGCAACTTTCTACAAAGGAAGTAAGAAACTAAGGAATTGTGACCAGCTTTGACTATATGTATTTCACAAATGCGTATTATGAATTTGCATGAAGGAACACTGTGGATCCAGTATCTCAAAATGCAAAGAAAAACTCTCTTTCTTTTTCCTACTTTTCCACTGCAAGTTAGCCATGTGTTTTGCAAAATAAGACTGCAATAATCTGGGACGGTTGGAAAATTTCTAGTGAAGCTTACAGGTCTCCAAACATGCCTTCCTCCAATTTCTAGATACTCGCCGTAACAACATCAGCAGGCACATCTGCTGCTGGGTTCTCGTTATACCGAAGAGTTGAATGCTCTATTCTGTTCTTCTTATCAGCCTAGTTTTCAAGCCTGTGGATAGTTGGCTGTATCCCACCTCTCTGATGCAAGTTCAAACGAAAACTGTGTAAATGTACGTCCAGGGGAAAAAAGCTACATTTGCATTGTCCTAAAAAAAAAAAAAGAGAAGCTAAATTTCTTTTTCTGTATTTCCCACTACTGTCAGTACCAGTCTACTTAACAAACATGATGTATGAACTCACTCAAAAAAAAAAAAGAGTGAGTGAGAGAAAAACCTTTAAAGGAGGAAGGTTTCTTTAGAAAGCTGTAATTTTAAAAGCATTTATCTTGAATCACGGTCAAAAGGAAAACGACGGCTGCTGCAGCTGCAGTCTATTTGAGCTACTGTTTCTTTGCTATTCTTCAACAGATGTGCATTGAAGATGAAACACAAAATCATATTTGCTATGGATATACTCAAATGCACAGCAAGTCTTCTCACAAGCCAAGCAGAATAGAAAATAGAGCTGCAGCAGTCATTTTAAACCGGAGCAATGAAAGGCTCACACTTTTGATCTCTGAACTTCAGGCAGAAGTATTGCACACACACATATGCACATCTGACCTGACACAAGCAGAAATCAAGGGACACAAGTCATTTCTGTCCTCACGACTTGTCCAGATGGACAAAGATTTTCCACCTCTGAAGCAGTAGCCCTGATATTTTTAGTGCGATCACATCCTCCTGATACTTCACTGTGATTTATGAACGATGATTTTCTTCACAAAAAAGAAGCGCTAAACAATTTGATAAGTGGGAAAGAAAGTATGAAATCCTGCAGTAATCACTTCCAGAGCAGTCATTCATTATGGCAAAGAGGATTACGACTGCAGCTTGTTGGATAAGCAGATAAGCTCTTACAAATTAAGGATGCTACTTCCTTGGCAATGCGAAGGACAAATGCTGATATGAAAAGGAAGAAACTACCACAGACAGTAAAGGCCTGATTCTGCGATCTGCAGAATGTCCAGACTAATAATTAATACACGGCTGTCTTATTCCAAGAGTTTCTTCTGTTTAATACTTCTAAACTCTAAGTAATCCCAAGGCACAGAGGCGCAATCAGCTTCTTTGCAAGATCTTTTACTTTTCCAACAGCCAGTTATCGCCTCAGCTGGCCGGGATCAGGGCAGGTCCAGGTCTGCAGAGCACTGCTGGGCTGTGTCCAGCCCCATCGGACCGTGGAAGCTCTCCACTGCTCCTGCCTTCTTCCAGCAGGATCTGTACATCTGTACGTGGAGGCTGGGCAGCTGCTTTCACACACTCTTCTCTCTCTGTTAGCAACGAGCTGTACACAGATAATATTGCTTTCAGATGTAAGAATCCCCTCATGCTGCAGTTTTGAAATATTCCAAACCACAGATCCTTCAAAACATTTTACATATGAATAGGACGTTGTCAGCTCCCTCAGACCCAGGCTGCACTTCAGCACACAGAAGAGTAAAATACACATTAGCACTATAAAACTTCATCTCAATTAGCATAATCTGTATTTCCATTATAGAGCCCAGCTTTACAGCCAACCTCGGGTGATGTACTGAGCGGTCTGGAGCTGTCTTTCTCTAAGGAGAAATTCCCCAAACACAAGAAAACCATTCAGAGCGGTGAATGTATGAGCTTTCAGTGCCCGCTTATCTTTCAGCCGTTTTACTCCCTTCCTCTATCTCCTTCCATTGCTCCCATCGTTTCAATGAGTTCAATTAAAACCTTTTGATGCACTTTGTCTACAGCAAGGAAATGCACACATGCCTCACACATACCCGAGTGGATGGGCCAAGCACACCAACTCCACGTCCAAGAGGAAAAAGGAGTGAATGAAGAAAGATCTTTCTGTGATTTTACTTCTAATGAGAGCATTTAAAGGAGATCCAAACCAGGCAGCAGTTGCAAGTGACATATTCTGGTATCATTACCAAATACGATGCTGGATAGACTAAAAATTTTAAATTGATTGAGACTCTTCCTCCAAATATTATGGATACGCTATACAGCATGGGATAGTAATATACATGAGGCCACTACGCAAGTAGCTTTCTTCTGGATTAAACAGGAATGAAGGAATCTCACAGTATTTCAAGGCTTAGTTTCTGAGGCTCCAGAATACTGGATACCTATCTGGCCTTTACTGGTAAAAATCTTTCATAATTAGCATGCAAAATAATAAGCTTTGGTTTCAGTCACTAACAGCCTGCCAACTGTATTGTGAAATTTCTAGTAATGTTGCAGCTGGTGACCAATAAGTATCCAAAATACAGGGTCACTCTGACAGTATGACTCTGAAGGAGGCAGACAACAAAACTGCTAGACAGAAGCATGGACTTAAAAGTTTTTCCATAGGAAACAAATGCTGTTCTCGCAATTCTCAGGTCTCATGCAGAGAGGGATAGATAGAGCAGGAGAGAGAGGAAAAAAGGAAAAAAGGTATTTGCAACTCTGTATTAATGACTTGCTGTTTTCTTCCTCTCCATTTACCATTGCCGTAACTTTTGTTAGGGCTCTGTAAACTTGATCAATAAATGACTATGTTTTGTTCTGGATCATAAATTAGAACAATTAACTAGCATCAGTCCAAAATCTGGTCCCCCAAGGATCCCATGGGAAATGTATCTGCTTAGTGATGATTTCCCAGTTACAGCTATTTTTACAAACTGTCAAACATTTTTTAAATCACTGTTATGTGTGCCAGATTGATATGCATTCACTTGCCAGTTTAACTTTTGGCTCATTCATTTCCATATGCACCTGTATAGAAGTAATTCTGACATTCAAATATTGTACCATTAAAACAAAGAGGGTCATCAGCTTGGAGAACTGATTTTAAAACATTTATTTGTGGAAAATGTTTAGGTTAGTTGTCTATCTTTAACCTTCCCAGGCTGCAGAGAAGGCTTCTGTGGTATATTACAGTCTTGCTTTGCTCTCAACTCTGCGTGGGTTAATTTTATCACAAGTTCTTGAAAGCTGAAACAGCGAAACTGCGTTTTAATTGAAAATATTTTACACTTTCAGCTTAAAAATATAAACCAGAATAAAAATTATAGCTTAAGTGACGCTTTCTCAAGCCACAGAGTTGAATGGCAGATAGGACTGACCTGGAGGAAGCGCTCTCAGAAGGCTGCTGCTTTTGGAGTAATCCTTAACATTTTATGCTGAACACTCCATTTGTCTTCATTAAGTATTAATCAGCCATTACCAAGGAGGCATATATAAAAGCTGTGTTAAATAGTAAAACCCAACAAGTGAAAAAAACTGATTTGATTTCACATTTACAATAAGGAGTTACCAAATATTACCCCCTTCCAAGCTGAGATAAATCATCTCAGCTCCATGAACTCAAGCGGATCTCTGTCCTTCTACGTGAGCTGAGAATCGCGCCTGAACTGTCTACGGTGAAAGGAAGATTTACTGAGATCAACTGCTTGAGTCCTCAGCAGGCAAAGCAGTCAAGCATTTTATTTAGCTGGGAAGGACACCTTTTGCGTGCATATGTGCAGCTCTTCATGCAGGTATGATATGAGTGACTATATTACATCCATACGTGAGTGAATATATACATGCATTATTGATGTTGACACCAGTGTTCTGCCCACCACCAGATGCTGGTATTTTTTTATTTTGTAATTACTTCATTTTCAAGAGTTGTAACATGCTGCATCATGTTTTACTGTTCAAATCCAACAATTAAATGGCAGTTTATTTTGGTTTCTCCTTTCCATTCCCTGTATTTTGCTCCTATCTATTTCATTACAGGGTTTCCAGGCTGAAAGCTTACGTAATGTTCAGAGAAAACAGCAATGTGAATTTTTCATCTAATAGGAGTCTCTTATTTAATAGCCTTTTTTTTCCAGAACACACCACTTTTTGACTCTTCTATTTAATCTAGCTGTTGACATAATATTTTCCTGTCAAAACCTATTCTATTTTTCCAAAATCTTTATGTTCTTCTCCCTGACCTTTTCTCCCCACCGCCCCCCGCCCCCAGCTATTCCCCTTGGCACTCTGCAGCTGCCTCTACACAACCCTACCAATCTTTTGGGCTCATTCCCTGCTAACCATTTCTCTTCCCTCGCCTCTTCTAGTCTTCCACCACCATCCAGCTCCCCCGCCACCACTCTCCCAAAGCAACAAGCCAAGAAAAGCCCCAGCTTGCTTCCTAACGGTTGGACTCTATGATCTTGAAGGTCTTTTCCAACCAAATGATTCTATGATTCTAATGCAGGCACCATGCCAGGAACCCAGGTCCCGCTCAACCCATAGCAAGGGGTGGCAAAGGGGGCAGAGGAGGTGGCAAGGGGTGGTGGGGAGAGAAGGTGCTGAGGGCATGGGGGCCTGGCTTCAGTTGCTCAAGAGGGACTAGAAAACAGCCCTCTCCCATGTGTCCCCCCAGGTTTCCAGGGCTTTAATCCCATCCCTGAGCCTGGCACCCCTTTTCCACCATCTCGATGCCTCACTCCGTGCACTCCCCTCCTCTATTCCCAGGACGTCCCGTCCACCCAGAGGCCCCACATTAGCTAAAATACACAAAACACAAAATAATGAACAAAAGGCTTGAGAGGCAGGCAAATTACAAGGCCAAGAGTACAGGGAGGCCAGGAGGCACGCCTGGTTTTATTTATAGTTTTCACTCAGCACTTTGTTTTCCCTGCAGTTAAAGCAGTTAAGAAAGATGACAGAGTTCGAGGTCAGGAGCATTGTCACAGGCGCACAAAGCATGATCAGACAAGAGGTTTAGCAGCGATGCTGCCAAGTGCTTTCCTGTTTCTCAAAGAAGAGGAGTTTTTCCTTTCCCTTTTATACACTCGCTTTCAATTCTCTATCCTAAATGTTTAAACAAAGAGCAGTCATCCCCTCATACAATTAAAGGCCATGAGTATGGAAAACAGTCCAAGACTTTACATGTTACTTTTTGAGAGGATGCACAAGAAATGTAGTCTTCCCACCAAGGCTGCGTTCCAGCTAAAATTAGCGTCAGAAAAACAAAGATTTCAGGCAAATACAAACAGCCTTAGAAATGAAGACCGCCTTTACATCAGCTATGAATATTTTCTTGAAATGGCAACCCTGAATAGAAAAGAAAATTAGAAGACCTCAGGATGAAAACCCCACTGTCATTAACCTTTGCAGAAACCACTTTTGCTGTATTGCATTTGTGGCTGCCACCAAATGTGTGCTAATTTCAAATGAGAGCTGAATATGCGTATTTAAAAAAACAAATCCAAACCACGCGCATTGACTAATTTTGCTGCTCAAGACCTTAGCTATATTCTTTTGTTGTTGTTCTTTTGCATTGCCCACAAAATAACGAGGGATACAAAGGCTGTAGATGAGGATGTGTGTGAACCTGACAAATCAGAGCTTCTAATCACCCTGAGGTAACTGCAATATAAAAAAAAAAAAAAAAAAAAGAGTTCAGGGTGAAGGTAACTAGTGATTTTATTTAGATCCTCCCACATGAACGGGATTAATTCCATGCTCTGCAGATGTTCATTTGTGTCCTCCTTATACTATGGGGAAATTAAAATACAGGATGGTTGCTGTATACTCTGCTTACAATGTCAAGGCAATTTAACTGTTTCTGTTGCAGCTGTGCTACTTCCCTTCAAACAGAGGACAACAGCCCTAATGCCTACGTCCTCCATCAGCCCACCCCAGAGGGGCTCATCTAATTCCTGCCTCACTGACGAATGTCCTTTTAAGTAGGAGGCTCTCTTTGACGTCCTCTTGCCATACTACTAATGCTACTAAGTACTGGAATTCAAATAAACTGTCTTAGGCTAAAGTTCAAGCTCTTAGGAATAATATGTGTTTGGGGATTTGGTGTGAGCTCCTCCATAAGCTTCCACTTGTGGCTTTTTCTTCAAAACACCCTGATGGCATCATCCAACTTTCCAAATATTACCCCCACAACAGCTACTGCTAAACACCAGTCTTCAGTTGGACAAACAGCATCAACCATCTCTTTCCAGACCTGTTTTGCTTCAAAAAGTCCCTGCTGGAGCTGGTTCTTTGCATCGAGGCTTCTTTGCATGGAAAGAAAAGAAACCTCTGATTGCATTCCCACCCTATTCCATGCAAAGAAGCCTCGGAGGAGCCTCGTCGTGGCCAGGTGGGAGCTGAATCTTCTGGTCCCCCTCTGGATGGTCCTCAGGACTGGGGGCAGGCTGGGGCACATCCCAACCTGCTTGTCCCAAAAAATAGCTAGCCGTCAAGTCATCCCTATCCTCAAGTCAACCCCAAATAAAACACACAGGGCAGGGAGAGAAAAGGGGAAACAAAACAAAAGCACAGCGAGTCCCAACCAAGCATAAGGGTTTCTCTCCTTCATCTGTAGCTCTTCTTACAGCCAAAACACAAGAGTCAAGCTACACACATGACTAAGGATTTCCAGCATCAGGGGTTTCCCAACACTATTTGTCTAATCAAAAAGTCAGCAAGCTATACCGGGCTTTTTATTGCAAGGACAACACTGAAGGAAGAAACCTCAAGACTTCATTTCCTTTCTTCCATGTTTTTCAAATAGCATCTGTTTGTTCACCGCAGACAAAACAAAACACAGGCTTCTTCTCTCCCTTTCAACTAGAGATTAAGACACTCTGATTTTAATATTGAGAAGCGAGTGACCAAAATGGTTCTGCCAAACCCAAACAGCATTTTTCTTCCCCACCATCCAGACACAACATGGTCACATCATCAATCCCCTTCCACAGCAGCAGCTCCCTCCCAGCAATGCCATTTCTCCTCCTCACAGCAAAGCTTAGGTCAGGATTAAAGGGAGGGGGGGGAACGTCTGAAACACAAAAGGTCTTTTACTGGCCACATCAAGTACAATATGTGAGACGGGAATAATAAAAGCCAAAGGAAGACTTTCAGCTTCCCAGCAAAAAGTAGCCATTAAAAGCAGTCACCAAGACCAGGCACCAAGCTAACCGCACACAGGGTGACAGCCAGTCCCACCACTTGTCACTTGATGAAATCACTGTCTATGCACTAACGCCTCAAACAGGCACTTAAATACATCTCGCTCCCCAAATCACACTGAAGGAGACGACAAGTGGGATGAACTGCAGGCCACCCACAATGGTCACTAATGATGCAATTTATTTCTAACAGATATGACATCGCAGCAACCAGCATTACTGTTTGACTTGAGAAGTGTAGAACACAGCAAGAACAAACACTTCTTCCTCCCTAAATCACCTCTTTCCCCTTCCCATGACCTTTCTCCTCTGCAATGGGTAAAAGTTAGTTTTAAAAAATTGAAGGAAATGAGGAGAAAATGGCGAAGCAAAAATAAGGCTTATAAAAAGCTGCATCTATTTGGCACAAATAAAAAAAAACTTTAATAGCATCAAAAAAAGGAAAGTTTCTTAAAAAAACCTAACCAAATTCTACTACCTTTCTCTTTTCAATTACAGCCTTTACAGGAAAGATTTGTCCACTTTCTTACCCGATTCTGTAATTCACTGCTGTCATTACACAGGCACCAGTGTTACCGAATTTACAGAGTCACACCCAGGAGGTTATTCAAAATACAAATTACACCATCCAGCACTGAACACAACAGCTTTCCTGAATTATGGCTGCTTCCTAAAATACGGGCTGGTACCGCGTTGCTAACTGCAACCAAATGCATGACCAACCCATGTCGATCCAAGCCGCTTCAAAAGAGGGAGCAGCAAGAAGAGACCGCCAAGCAGGGACACTCAGCCCAGAGTTTGAATTGCAAGCACGGGTTTATGATTAGGTTGTTCTTTTGAGTTATACTTCCAATGCCTTGGCTACACTGGATAAAAATAAAAGCACAGTACTTTATGAACCACCCGCCTATCCTGATGCAAGCTGCTGCCCGTGCTCCGCGGCGAGGAGCACCCAGCTGAAGGGAGGCAGGCAGAGAAGCTGTGCTGCTTGGTGGCTGGGGTCCCACACCAGCAGGTACAGCCTGCCAACCGCAGCCCTGGGCAAGCAGGAACACAGACACAGGTCACACAGACCCCCAGCTGGCTCCCCCCGCTACCGCGCACGCCGCAGTGCCCTTTCCAGGGGAAAACAGCAAGCAATGGAAGGGTCTGAGGCAAGGAGAGCATGGCCACAAGCCAACTTCACTGTCACCTTCCGTGCAGCGATGACAGCCCTGAGTCGGCTGGCTTCAGGCCAAACTGGACTTTCCAGATCATGCAGCAGGGCATGGAGAAGTTGCCCTACACAGTGAGCATGGGGTGTCAGGAGGGGAGAGCAGGGAGAACAGGATGCTCTGCCAGGCGGGACAAGGCAAGCCAAGACTGCTGGTACCACCCCCGTCACACTGCGTCATCTTCTCTGTAAACATCGACCAGCTCTCAGCAATGAGGAGAAAAATACCCCCATTACAGCAAAGGCCTGGGGCTCGGCCAAAAAAACATGAAGGAAGACCCAGAATAGAGTTAACAATGTCACTAGGGTAAAAAACGCTATTGAGGAATACATCCGTATGGAAGACAGAAGCGAACTAGTCACTGATAGAGAGGATTAATTTTCCATGCGTAAAATCTGAATTTCACTTTGAAGCAAAGAGAAAAACTATGGAATTTTTTCAGGTAGCAGCAAGAGCAGCAACATCTATTGTCTTTCTCAAATTTATACACCAAGCAACTTCTTGTGTTACTCAGCACTGCTTCCCTCTCACCTTCCTTTCCTCCACTGTGAGTGACTTCAACGACTCTTACTCTTGGCCTGAAGAATTTTTGAGTTACTAAACTGCAAAATAGCTGGTATCTAAAAACAGAAGAATATAGCTGATGATAAAACATACCACAGATTCAGCAGTATACTGAAGTACTCGCTTCACATGCTGCATATGAGTTGAAAATCAATGCAAGCGTATTGACGCAGTCGTGACTTGCTGAAGGTCAGAAAGCAAACTGGTGATGGAGCTGGAAATAAAACAGAGACCTCCTGATCTCAAGATCAATTCCTTTAACCTCCAGGCCACATTTGCCTGAATTAACAAGGGAAACAATTCATCTGCAAGTGGTCTGAATCATTTTAGTGATCAGGTAATGTGTCCCAGTTCTGTCATCGTTACATTTGTTGGCTCAGAGCTCCAATTTCCACCCCCATGCCACTCGCCCAACAATTTCTGTCCTTGGGAAAAAGTAATCAAGTATGAGAAGGATGACAATCATAATTAGCTTAAAATACAGGCCTACTGGCATGTACTGAGAACACATTTTAATATAAAGAGCTAATGTGAAGGGAGCAAGACTAAAGCAATAGAAATTTTAGATTAATTGAATATGGATATCTAAACCCAAATTATGAGAAATGATCATTTTAGGAAACGGTAGGAATTCCCTTTACATAAATTACTCCTTTAAATATTTAAAATCCCACTTCAACCTCAGTAGAAATGAATGTTTAATATCTGCTCTTCTGTAACCTGACAAAAGCATTTGTAAAATGCGGTTAGGCCAGTCAGCCCCATCCTGCTCTCAAAATATGGGCAAGAGAAGGTGGACAAAGACCAAACAAGGTAAGAAACCATCTGATTTCAGTCAGATAGCTTTGCTGAGCTACCTGTCATCAAGTAAATCGCTTGCCAGAGAAGAAAGGAGAATAGACCCGAATGGTTGAAGGTGACTTTTTGTAACAGCAACCAGTTATGAATTATATCACATTAGCACCACTTCTGTATTTTAGAGATTTTCTTTTTCCAATACGTTTGTCTATCTTCTGCCATTTTTCACAGTTAAGCAATTACTGGTCTGTTGGAAGGACGCCAGCTGTCAGTACTTCTGTCAAACTGACACTTCACAAATATGTAAGAGTCCGCATTTCTGATGATGAATTCCTTACCGCGTGTGTGACAGGATAAATTACTGCCAGCAATACCTACACAACGACTCCATGGGTCAGCGGGCTTCCTGTAAAGAGAGACAGGCAAGGTGAAAGGCACTGTCACAGGATGACAACTGCCACATCATGGGATTTAGAGAGAGAGTTGTGTTTGGTTTTTTTTAAAACTAAACTTCATTAAAATCCCAGCTACCAAAATGCTGCAAGCACTATGGCCACGTCCATTACATCAGTAACATGTGTGATGAGAGTCAAGCAGAGCTATGGGACAGGTCTTCATCAAGGAAGCATGAATACCAACGCTAGGTTGTCTCTTCAACACAAGGGACTACCCACTATTTAGGTCTTCCTGAACCATTTCAGTCTGGGTGAGAAACAGATGAGAACGAGCCAGATGCAGCATCCACAAGTTGTGTGCGCATCCACACAACACATGCAGTGAGCACACATGTTCCGCTGCCCTGTCCCTGGTCTCCTCAATGCCGCAGATGCACTGGGGAGGCAGCCACCTTCCCGGCAATTCTCTCTGCTGGGTCCTCATGACTTCTCCAGGTGCCCTCTCTCATCCACATTGCCCACAAAGACAACGTCCCCTGATTTGCAGGGAGAGAAACCCCTCAGCCACGTTGATCGAACCTCTCAGAGGACCAGTTGCAAGCCAACAGGCCTGGGTAGAACAACTCTTTTCAAGAGTTTTAACCCTTCACTTAAATATGCACTAATTTTTAATCCTCTTGCCCACCTGACAGACTCACATATCAGAGATACAGATGCAGAGATTAATGCCACATTGATACAAACCAGATATCAAAGCCATACCACAATAAGCAGTATTTTACATTTATCATAGTGGTGTTGGTTATCTGCATCTACTGCATAAGCCCACCATGGAAAGAACCTCTAAACCTGCCCTAACTCACGTCCTTTCCAGCCAAGAGCATAGCACGAGTAGTGAATCCTGGTGGGTTTCTACTTTTTTGCCCTTCTCACTGAATTTCTTTGTAAGTCATGCATTGTCCCACTGGGTGAGGAGCAAAAGACGGTATGGGGTCAGCAAGCTGGTGAATAATAAAGGTTTATTTAATCAACCTCTAATTGAGCAGAGCTTGACCGACTAACCTATGCAAGTGCCCGACTCTTCCACTAGCTCTTTTGCTAACTCTCTCCTGACCAACTCATTAAACAGAGCAACGAAGTACCACCCTGGGAGGGTGATTAAACTCTTTGCTGGAAGAAGCAAGGAACGGTCTGAGATCGCTCGATGTGCACACATGCTAGCACTTGGAGCCGACAAGCAGAGGTTTCTTTCCAATTGAGAAAAGAGAAGTGCTGGTATCTGTGGGAGAAAAACAAGGCTTTTTCCTTGTTCTTTTTAATGATTTCCAGTGTTATCAAAAGACACAGAGCCACATCTACAGCTGGTACAAATCTCAGCAAATCCACTGACTTTGACAACACTACATGAATTTAAAGCAACTGAGATTTTGGTTCCAAAGTCTTAACAATTATAAATAAAAAAAACAACACCATAAATTTTGGTTCCTATTTAAAAACCCACTGACTGCTCCCTATAAAACTGCAAATACCGACTTCGCTTCCTACTCACCCAGGCAAAAACAAAAACATGCTTTTCCCAAATCTAACACAAAGAACTGCATGCTACTTAAAACAGCAGCAACCACTGACTGCTGCTACCACTCCTGCAGCTACCTTCCATTAGTGTAAGCAAGCAGTTATTGTGCGTAAGTTTTCTGGACAAACCCGCAACAGACAAAATGAAACAGCAGTCACATAAGAACAAAATATTTAAAACAAACAAAAAAAATATTGAGCTATTTAAGTTAAATATTAGTCACATTGATTCCCTCAAAACTGTTACTGACTCATTATTACTAATGTAGGATAGCAATGTACTACAGACAGCAGCCAAAATGTATAACTTTTCTAAAACCAAAACTTATGTAAAGTCCATATATAATTAATTTGGAAGACTATGAAACCACAATGGCAGGAAAGACACATGATACAAAAAAAAGATAATACAATGTTTCTTGGAAATCCCACAAACTGCTAAAACATCTAGTTAATTCCAAAATAGGATTCCCACAGTAAATGAAAAGCCACCGAAAATAGCACAAAGACCCTAAAATAGCACCAAAAACCTGACACAAGTAAAGCCTCCCAGGGATGTGTTGTAAAATGTCTAACTACAGCTTTCCTAGATAACTCAACCACACGTAGATGATATAAATCGTATTTTTAACAGGACAGAGCACCACAAACAAGGGTGAATCGATAAGGTTGCATGTGTACAAGCGAATGCAGAATGTGTTACAGCAAAATCCTCTGTGCCAAGGCGAATCTCAAGGCAAATACTGGAGCTCCACGGACCAAGGAGGTAAAGTGTGGTGGGACGTTATTCGGACAGCACGGTGAAGCCTGCCAGCAGATAGACTTGGGTTTTGGGAGGGAAGAGGAATGGATCTAGGTTGCAGCCTGGAGCCAGCACCCCATATCGCCTGCTCTTGCTCCTGCTGTCAAACTGGAGACTGAGCCGCAACGTAGCAGTGCTTCCATCCCAGGGGGGAAGGGTTTGGGCTTCTTCCCACACAGGGTCTTGATCCAAGACTTGAAGAAAATGAGAGCTGGGTCACTGTGGCTGTATTTAATATGGGCCACAATGACCACAGACACTGTCAAAAGCAAGCTGAGTAGAGGCCATACACAAACAATCAGATTTATGTAGATACGATTAAAGGGATCCTTACAATTCAAAATCATATATAGAAAATCTGAATCTTGGACTAATTCCTCCCAAACGTATGCCAAAAAAAGGTGAAAAATATTAATTTCATTTTTTAGCAGCACATTCTCCTGCAGCCTATGCAACCAAGCCAGGGACACACACAAGATCTGAAATGGAACTGACTACAGCTTTAAACTAGGATAGCGTTTAAAAACATGTTCAGTGGGTTGAGTTCTGCCTGCTCTTCTGCTTCAGGGCATAACCGGAAAAATACTGACATTTCTTTCTCTATGGAATAAAAATAAATAACAGCACAAAAAGGTAAGAGTAAATCCGGGTTTTAAAAATTATTTACCAAATTTCTAAACCTAAATTAAGAAAACTACCCTGATTAAAATAGGGTTGAAAAAAAGTTAGAAAAATTGATTTCTCTAATTTAGTTTGCCTTGTTAAAACCTGCCTCTGAAATAACACAAGCTGTGAAATGGAAAGATACAGGCTTCTGCCTTTAGCACATGAATTGAACCGGCTTAAGCTATTCTACAGAGATGGCCTAAGGAAATACAAGCAACCCCAAGAACTGGATCATGAAAATGAGAAGTACTAACAGAAGTAGTCTCTACAGTGGTCTTTGTTTAAAAAAAAGTCAACAATTACATCACTGCAGTTTGCAAATCTAGACTTCTTAACTTCAAGTGCTACACAGGAGTCTGTGATAAGGACCAGGGGAGACACAACAAGAGATCCCTTTCTCAACTTGAACAGCCAGAACCCAGGAAGGTAGAGGGCAGGCAGGGAAAACAAGAGAAAGAAAAACCAGCTAGCTAATGCACCAAGCTACAGCTACAGCTGTGAGCCCAGACTTTTGTAACTGGTGAACAAGGCTTTCGGCCACAAAATGAAGGATGTGACCTGAGAACCCATGCAGCAAAGGTAGGGAAGGACACTTCCAGGGAACACACTGGGATCAAAGAAAGGGCAAGTGCTTTCACACCGGCTGGATCACAAGCACTGAATGGAGCCAGAAGTAAAAAGAAACATGAAAAAAAAGCTGCTGTCATTATGGAGGAATGACGAGACGTGTTGGGACAAAACACGGGAGGAAGCACAGGCTGGATTCACTGATGAAAAGATGACAGGTGGCGGATACTCGCGGAGCGACGCTGCCAGAGTACAAAGCCAGAGCAGCCTGGGAAACCTGATAGCACACATCAGGGCAGAGACTAAAAAGGAGAAATAAAGGATGTAGCGATCTAAAAGGCCTTTGAAAGAAAGCTTTCTGAGAAGGAAAAAAGTCAAGTGGAAGATGTGGACTCACGTCATCACCATACTGTAATCTGGGCAGGAGACCTACACAAGAACATGCAAAACTTCGGATAGGAATATAAAATTTGCTGTAGAAGATAATTGGTCCGTCTAACTGGGTATCTTGCAACTCACTGTGGCCCCATCTATGTTTCTACAGAAAGCAAAAGTATCCAATTAAACATCTGGTGCTGGGCTGAACACAAAAAAGAAAATTCTTTCCTAACACCCACCATGGTCTTTCAAGTCGTGAGCTTCAGCTAGGGTTATTATCTCAGTCTGCACCAATGCAGTGTTAGTGGTGATCATATCATTACCATAGCCAGTCTAAGGTTTAAATATTTGACCAGGGAACTCACTGTGAGGAAGAATACCAGACCAGACCTCTTATACTTCTGACTTCAAACAGCTTCTTTTGTTCAATATTTCAATTTCACTTTGGCAGAAGGAATCTGGCTGGTCAGACTGAAGAATGGAATTTTTTTTTGTCTTTTTAATCAAGATATCTCTGCTCTTCTACTTCCAGGATAAAAATACCCTGCACACCATGCACATGCTAATTCATTACACAGTCTTGCTCAGCCATATATTCAAGTCTCTTTCAGAGAGATCTTTTCAGATGTCTCTCAGATCAGGCTGCGTCAGTCCTGGCCCTGGATTACCCACCTGCAATAACATACTTAACATCTCAAGAACTTACTCTGTGCTCATACTGGCTCTCTACTCTGCTTATCACAAAACTAATTCCTAGTTTCTAGCTAAATTGCCTCCCTCCCCTGTGGTTGTTTATTTTCCAGAACAGCTTCTTTTATAGAGGGCTTCAATTTTGAATATCCAAATTAGTTACGCCTCCAGGTCAGTTTTATTTACCATTTCATTAACTTTTTCAGATCATTCTTTGCAGATTAAAGGAACCCTTGTAGAACCTGGCTGCACAGCGTTGCTCACACCCTTCAGGCGCTAGCACATGGCAGGGCTGCAGCTTAGCTCCGATGAGCATGTTCAAAGAAACATAATTTTAAAAATACTACAATATTTTATCTGTGAGAAAGAACATGGTAAGTAAGGAAACAGTTGCAGCTTTTCACACTTGGACTCTCAGTAAAATGGGACTTGTTTTTCCAGCCTGGATGGCTGAACTAGGGTGAAAACTTTTGTTTTCTTTCCATAAATTGTCAGTCATTATAGATACAGATTTTTAGTAATAAATACCATCTAGCCATACCAAGAATTATGGCAAGTCAAGCTCATTTCTGATGTACTTTTCATAACAGAAAAGCAAAATTCTCCTGTCCCGCTGGACACAGAGCATACCCCCCTCCCTCATCACACTTCAGAAGCTCGACCGCCTTTCCTTTACAGCTCCCATAGCTGTCACATTAAGTTCTCTCCATCTTTTTATCTTCCTCCAATCCTTGCATCAAGCTCTTTTCTACTTCTGACCTCTCCAACACTGACTTCTTCGTTATCTGACATGAATAACACAAGGAGGGGTGGCAAAGGTCTTCTGTATGAAAACAAAACCATCTCCAGCTAGCGTGGTTCAGCATTTCTGCGTTGCCCCCTGGTTTTCGGGAGCCCTCTTTGCACATGCAGGGGGCTTGTTGGCCTAACAGCAGAAACCTCCGCCGCAGATCTGGAGGCCTTGCACCCCACAGGGGACCTGCACCTACGACAGCACCCCTTTTCCCCCCAACACCCTCCAGCCGGTCAGTGTGGAGGACAGGGAGCACAGCTGGTCCCTGCTGGGAGGGGGTGGCTGCCGTGCCCGGCGCGATCCCCGCAGGTAGTCAGCAGGATGCTTACATCGGGAGAGGGCAAGGTAAACACGGAGGATCAGCTCGCCAGCTGGAATTATGGCGAGGGGGATTAGGTGGAGTCTATTAAAGGATTAAACCCTGTCCTGAAGATCACCAAGGCTTAGCCTCCCTGTTCCGCTTATATTAATAAGTGACATTGTTACACGTTTGGGTGGACCTGTTTGAAATGCCCGTTGTTCATTCCCATGAGCGGGGAAAGAGGAGGGGAGGTGGCATACATCCTCTGGAAAAAATCACCATTTTCAGAAGAACACATGTTGCATCTGTTTCAGAAATATGTATCTTAGGATGATAAACAGCAACCAATGTAAACTTCCATTAGATTTCTTCTGCTTATGTATTTAAAGGACCATAAACCACGTCCCTCCATCTCAAAGAGCTGCTTAAACTGCAGCAAATTGTTAGAAACTAATCAGGTCTACAAGACACCAATTCATTACACTGGCTAAAATACAAGCACTAATCCCTAACGGCTATCTGGCAAGAATGTAAACTTCATTAACTTCATGTTTTGCTTAGGGCTTGCATAAAATTAAATATTGATTGTCTTGCCGCTTAACACAATGTAAAGATGAGATGTGTGTATCGGAGAAGCATATAAATATTTATTACAGAAGTACTCAAATGCCAAGCAAAGCCAGACTAATCACTTTTTTAGGTTGCTTTTGTTTTTTTCTCAAAGAACCAAAGCAGTACTTGGGGCATGCTAAACATGTGGAATACCCCAGGTGTTACGCACATGCACTCAGCTACCTTTATTTCACATTTGGTTTGGTTTTGAAGTGAGGGATACCCCTTAGTTTTCAGGAAATGGTTAACAACAGGCTGTGGTTCTGCACTGAAGGTACAACCGCAGGACACGCAGCCACTGTCTGCTCAGGGAAAGGGGAGACATTACACAGGAAGGGTTTAATTTCTCAAAAAAAGATTTTCTCACCGCTTTGTACATGCTTCTGCAATTCAACCTTTGCCATCTGGTTCAAGCAATTTCCCAGGCTTTGTTAACCTTACTTTTGGGGTGAAAGGAAGCAAGAGTGGTTATTGTTTACTGCACTTACTACATTCTGCAATAGAGATTTTAATTTGGGGGGCATAAGGAAAAGTGTAAGGAAATAAATTGTTGTGTGATGCATGAAACAGAGTCAGTCTTAGCAACCTTGCCCACTGAGACTCTGAAGCCGACTTTATCCTCTTGGTGACATATTAAAATTGACTTTATTCCACCGTGCCTGCCAATTTGGATACTGCACTTGCTGACACAAAAGCATAAAATGAATATGCTAGTTATTTAGATGAATTATAATGATTTGGAAAACATCACTTAGAAAGGAGGTTGAACACACTTTCACTTGAGGGATTTGCTACTGCTCTGCAAAAATCTGCAATTTCCAAACTTTCCAAATGCAGCTCGCTCTTTGCAGCTGTAAAGCGCTGCAACAGAGGCTTGGGGGATATGAGGACATCACACAAATAACTAGAACACTCTCCTTCCTGTGACTTTGATATTTTTGCTACAACATGAGGGCTGGAATACTAAAGTCACTTTGTTCTGGCTTTTTGCTGTGGTTTGATACTGGATGAATAAAATTCTAAGTGTCAATAACTTGGGATAGTTCAAATAAAAAAAAAAAAAAAAAAGAGGATTTTCTTTTCCCTTGGCTAAACTACTTGTCTGAGGTGAATGACAGGACATAAAACAAGATTTCCTGAAACTGTTAGTTAGAAAAGACAGGAGAGTTATTGTTGGTTTTCTATAACTAAACTACTTTGCCCTACTGAACTATGTGCATATTGTAGAGCTACAGTCTCCATTCACAGCAATATCTGAGGGTACCTTTTGCCAAAGTGCTGGCTAAATTTTCCTGCATGTCCCCATGATGCACACTGTCCCCCAAAGAAGGCACTCCCAGGGCAAGAGATGACATTACCAAGAAAAGGAAATTAAGACATACTGACCAAGCCAGGGAATTTGCAGTGCCTTTGCAATTACTCTTTGTCACCCTCTCTCAAAGCAAGTGACTGCATTTGGAGCTTTTGCATTTCAGACACTGCTGATCTGAGGAAAATTATTTATATTCTGCCTTGTAACAGACAGCCCAAGGCAGTCTGCTTTCTGCCTATCACAGGCATATCAGGGAACGCATCTGGCACGCTGGCCAGTTGTTTACTCTTTCTGCTTGTTTTGGGGGAGAGAGTTGTCTTGTGACAGTTCAGGGCAGTTATAAAAAATCCAATCTGTGAAGCTGGTAATCGCTAGCTGATTTCTTTTTCCCCCAAAAGAAAGTTACCCTTCAGCTGGGCTTTTCGACGCCTTGCACAGAGGGTGTCAGGAAGAGGTGGTTAACAGATTGCGGATGCCACTTTCCCCAAAGCAGGAAAGCCTCCTTCAATAACATTTACCACATACAGTGTCCTGCCATGATGTTGAATGATGGCAACTGATGGCACGCTTGCAGTCCACGGCAGACAGATTTATAACACTCTTTTCCTCAAATATAAATAACTCATCTAAGCTGCTTCCTCACCAGCCTATTGCTGCCCTGGCAGAACAGCCCCCGGATAACAAAGCATCCCCGTACGTGGACACCTGACTCCTTCAGCGCTGTCTCTCTCAAACAACGGATGGTGCTGCTCAGGCTTTTATTTCATCGTTCATCTGTCACCCATTTTGTGGCTTGGCAAGTATAACTGGCCTCTCAGGTAGGTACAGAGCTATGTTTTCATAAAATGCTGCCCCGGTATATAGCATGCGACAGATAAGGAATTATCTTGCCAAACCCAGATCACAGAAGAGATCTTGATTCCCCCAAAACAGAAGGTAATTCTTTACAGCTACCGTGCAGCTCAGCATGGTGAAGTTAGCAAATCTTTCCTCCAGCATTAAAATTTTGGCACACACTGTTTTCTCAAGTTTAAACTAATTTTTGTTAGAAAGAGGAGGCACTTCCTAAAATCTATAACAAATCTGTACTCTTGAAAGAAGATTTGTCAGGCAGCAAAGTTACCCAGCAGTTGTCTGAAAGCCAACAAAGAGGCTTCCCATGGCTCCTAACAGAACAGGGGTTGTTACAGCTGGAAAGGACTGGGAAGCATCCTCTGTAGGTTTACATTGGACATGACTAAATTAGCTGCATAAACCAAAAGGCGTATTTCCTCAGCACCACAAAAACAAGGAAATTGATAAACATCCACAAGACCCACTTAAGATAACTGAGTGTTTATCCAATATATTCTAGTAGTATTTTGTTGTTTGTTTTCTTCTTAGTTTTCAAATTGTACATGTTATATGGTCTTACATATACCCATTTTTTGACATTTACTCTTCAGGTTTGAAGAGTGCTATGGAAACAAACACATAATATTGAAGAAAATGGTGAGAAGATTTTTCTTTTTCTCTTCCAATATGGTAAAATAGAAGTATCTTCATAATCACATTCATTTTCCTAGGACAAGTCTTTCTAGTTTCTCTGCGTTATTTTCTTCAGAAGTCTTCTTCAGAACACCTGCACAAGCTTTCCATCCCTCTTTGCAGAAATGCACGAATTAGTAAGAAAGGAGAAGCAACAGCCACATTACTTTTCCTTTTCTCTATTTCCCAAAAGCCTGTCCTACCTTATCCAGCTCTTACAGATCTTGACTTCCTGGAGTAAGTGTCCAAATCATAGAATCATAGAATAGTTTGGATTGGAAGGGACCTTTAAAGGCCAACTAGTCCAACGTCCCTGCTCCAGCCTGACCTTGAATGCTTCCAGGGATGGGGCATCTACCACCTCTCTGGGCAACCTGTGCCAGTGAAATCCACTCCTTCTACATAAAACATTGGCAAATGCCTAATGTACACAACATGTAATAAAATAATTTTGATTGCTGAAATATTTCACTAAGTGTTACTGCAAGCGGGGATGAAACATTTGTCTGCACCACAGTGCCAGGAACCCACCTTGTTACCTCTTCCAGGAGCTGACATTGCCATCGCTCACACTGCACTGTACGTGCACACCGCACCTCACGAACACACCTGAGGCTGCTTCTTCACAAAACAGCCTGTGGACTTCAGTAAGGTATTTTTCACAAGAGCTAATCAGTGTAAGCATGACTATAAAACTTGGTCTGCATCATCAAATTCCTCACTAACACCAGCGCAGACACGAAATGCCCAACATCATCTTCACTAGAGCTCCCAAAACACTCTGCTCCTCCCTGTAGAGGTAAATGCTCTTCCCACTTCATTACTGAAACTTCACCCAATTCAGCTCAGGACTTTGCCCACCTCCGCTCCCAACTGCCTCCAGCTAGATAATGTATATGCTCAGATTTAGCTGCATACCTATGCACTCCACAAAAGCAAGGTCACAAAGATGGCAATGAAGATAGGGGCTTTCAGCAGATAAGGCAGAAAGAAAAAATTTTCTTCTGAATGCAATGACTGAATGGTCCTGTCATTAAGTGGACTGTCTACATTCATGAGTGCTGAGACACACTTGTATCAGTGTAATCACACCATCCAGACTGATTTTCCTCTGTGCTTTTCTCTCCTGTACTTCTGTTAAGAGTAGTTTTGAATCTGGTACCTAGGTTACATCTTCCCTTAGCCACTGCCTCTCTTAGTATCTTGGGTGAAAGGCAGAGTAGCATAGGAGAAATGTCCAGAACAAGTATGACAGAGAACCATGGCATTTGTAATGCCTTGCTGAAGGGTTCAACAGGAAAGAAAGGACCGTAAGGTAGCAGTAGTAAGGAAAAACAGCTAATTTGAAGAAAAAAACCTGTTTCCAAGAGGCTAATGAGAGGTAAAGAAGGAAAGGCTCACATCAGTAAGGAGCTCCAAGCAATTCTGCTCCCAGGAACACAGTGACTAAATAAGCTATAAAGGATTACCCTGAACTGTCACCTACAGGTGATCAGGCAGTCACTTAAGTTTACTCCATTAGACTGACATGAACTATATACACACGGAAACAGAAATTTTTAGTAGATATGGCCTTTGGCCCAATTTATCCTCACTGGCTTTCTGAGACTATTCCCTCCTCTATACCACCCCAAACGACTCCACCAGTATCTCACCAGAATGTTTGAAAGAAAAATTGTAATCAACGGGCTCCAGAGAAAGCAGCTAAAAGGCAATAAACCCTGCGCCTATCTTTGCACTCACGGGGCACAACGATGCTTGTACCTGTTCACCCAGACACGCAGCAAAACACACAGCATTAAGCTTTTGAGTGGCTGTCAAAGATGATGCCTCCCTGGCACTTCTTTACATTTAGGCTGTGGTGTTACCAAGTCCTATAGCTACCGAAGTGATTCTGTGTAAAAAGGCTAAATAAGGTTAGTGTTCAGAAAAAGAGGAAAGATTCAAAAAGTTTTAATGCACCTATATTTGCACCCAACAGTATGTCAAGACAAAAGTGAGACAAGATGTCACGTTTTGTAAAAGCAAGTTGAAAGGATTTTAGAGGAATCATCCCATCGCCAGCAAAACTTCATGGATGGTCCTTTCTGCATAGTTTACGGCTGGAGCAAAAGGACAAATCTGTTCTAAAAGGGTGAGGCTGGTCCCATGAGCTGGCCCAAAAGAGGCAGAGCACAGCTGCGCTGTGGCTGGTGACAGGGATTGAGCAGCCTCCGATCAGGCCACATCCTCCATGCTCACACCCAGCTCAGACTACATCCCTTGGCATGCCTGCACCGTTTTGGGGGAGCCCTGGGTTCCCCCATAGCTGCCTTCCTGCAGCACGAGGCCTGCTTCTAGTACCATCTGGGAGGTGCCTTGATGTCTTCCCACACACATCCCTCAGAAAGGCAGCGGTGCAAGGGAACGGCACCTCCTCGGGCCTCCAAACAACTCCCCTTGGCTGGACGCTCCAGCACCGCACGAACGACATCCCTCCACTGGCTGAGGCTGGTGGTGCGTTCGCCCCCTTCTACACACACATGGGTTTTATGTCTAGAGTACAGCTGCAAATTATGTCCATTAAGCTTTAGAAGAGGAAATTGTGGCCAAAAGGAGGTAAAAACTTCAAAACAAAAGGAGCTTAAATGGGGGGGGGGGCGCCTCCTGAAAAGAGCCAAGGAAAGCCTTGATTTGCAACACTTTCATTAACAGCCACTAAAGAGCTAGGCAATCTATTAGCAATGCTCTGAAAAACTAGTATATTGGCAACGTAGGCGCTGGTAACAGTCAAAAACTGCATCCTTATCAGAGCCAGGTGAAAATTTTCGCTTTTGCATTTATTTACGTTACAGAAAAATTAAGGGGTTTTTTAGCATAAAGTGAATTCTTCCATTGGTACCTGGTTTTCACAGAAAATGCAAACCCCAAAATATTGAGTACTTCAAACTGCTGTTGCATTATTCTCATAGAAGAGAGTACAAACGCCTTACAACTGCGTTATCTTCTATGGATTGAACTACTTCACTAGGTAGGCTTTAAATCCAACTTGCTCTGTGGCCATATGAGCCTCCCTTTACCATGCAGGGGGCGAGATCCTCATACACTTCTAAGAGGTATAATTTGAACAGGGATCCAGTTAAAAGAGAACAGGATTATGAAGGATTAGAACTTCAACATCCACACAGTCTGGATCCTTAAAAAACAAGAATATCTTGGCTTTGTTTTTAAAAACCAGAAAACTTATTATATTAAAAAAAAATTCATTGAAAAGAAAACCCTTGACATGGATGGATACCACTCAGATGCTTTCTGCTTCAGTCTGGGCATTATATTTTCTCCCCATATGGATTTGGTACCCATCCTCACCTCTAAGCTGCTATAACTGAGGATGAGGTTCTCCAAAATCAAAGAGTCGTGAAACTGTAGGAATGAAGAGAGAGATCGACATTGAACATTGTCAAATGTCATGCAGCACCAGCTCCTGTTTTGGATGTTTCTCCTGTGCAAGTCCTGGCAGGCTGGTGAGATGGGACAGCCACAGTGAGAGATGCCCATGGCAAGTGCACTGCCCTCCCTGCCTGCTCCTGCAGATGTGGGATGTGCAGACCCAGCTCAGGCTTCAGCTGCGCGGGGGCTTCCCCTCCCTGGTTTTGGCCCACGTTCCCTCTGTCTACATATCTGTAATCAGCCAGCCGACAAAGGTGCCAGTAAACAGCACTCAAGAATGTGTCATGTAGTTCCTGGGACCTCCAGATCCAACAAAATCCACGGCAGACTGCACAGGACTTGGCTGGAGAAGATTTACCTTGCTTGTTAACAAGGAACATATGTACAATTCTACATGCAATCTTTGGTAATGTAATACTCAGAAACCACCCTGTCAAGATAAGGCTGAAAAGAAACAAAATCACTGTTGTTATAATCCAGTTTTCATCTCAGCCAATTTACCCTCCAAGCCTCCTGTTCTCCAGGCAGTATTTTCTTTATTATACAGTCCATAAAGGGGAGGAAAAAAATGTAAACAAAAAAATGAGTGACCTCTTATGTTGCCAGTTTGTTCCACATTTCCCTTACTCTGCAACATACAACTGTTTTGTGTGCGCGTCCCTCAGCCCAAATTCCACAGACCCATCGTCCCGAAGAGCTGCAGGGCAGGAGGGAAAAGAATAAGGGAGGAGTTTTTTATTCCAGACGCTGATGCCAAAAATTGAGCTGTGAACCCACCAGAAGAACGAGAGGACACAGAGGAGCAGGGCGCAGTATGCTCCACACATTCTAGCTGTCTGTTCACTGGCCCAGCAATGCCTCCTGCACATAGTAACAATCAAACTTGTATTTCTGGACTGAAATGAGTAAGTAAATGCACAACAAAGCAAACATAGTTTTTGGTTAAAACCACAGAGAAACTCTTTGTAGGGAAAACTTGATTTAAAAATTATTCTCCCTAGGATTTGGCCACTGCACCAGAATAAATATTCTCAAGGTCCTCAAGGGGGCATTTTCTTCTGAGCAGCTCTCCAGTCTCTGTGAACAAGGGAGCTATTCCAACGCACCTCTGTCTAGGAAATATTTAATAATTTGGGTGAGATTTGAAAAGGTCTAGAGGACTCAATAGAATATCTCCAATTATCTTCCAGGAGGACTCATGTGCTGAAGTCAGTAAAGATCCACCTTTATGAAAAAGCTAGATACATTATTAGCAGATGTATAGGGCTAAACATTTTAAATAAAGTAATATGGGCCATAAGTGAGTTGCACGAGCTTAGATTAATTCAAAGCTAAAACATCAACTCATGAAAGAAATCAAAATACACAATGTAACTAAATTAACAAAAGTCTCTGAACTTTAAGTTCACTGGGAAGTAAATTGTAGATCCTGCACATCAACAAGTCTAGGAAGCTTAAAAGATAAGTACAACTAGTAAGTAGATGGTCAGGTATATGTAC
The DNA here is from genome assembly GCA_013401315.1 of Balaeniceps rex. Lineage (NCBI taxonomy): Eukaryota > Metazoa > Chordata > Aves > Pelecaniformes > Balaenicipitidae > Balaeniceps > Balaeniceps rex. The sequence continues at coordinate 149,209 of VYZW01025326.1, forward strand.
CTGTGTTAGGAGAACATGTTAAAAGGCTGTGATTTTTTATTTCTTTCCCCACCTTTATGGAACCATTATAAAAAAAAAATTAAAAAATTAAATTCAAAATTTCAGGTGAATTTTTTTCTGGGTTTTTTTCTGCATTTTTTTAAAAATAGTAGATTCAAAAGGCGAGATAAAAGTTCCACTAAATGTCAAGACAGACACAGTGTAACCATAGTACATTATTATCCTGAGAAAGGTTACTTGAAAGTGTTAGTACTGGAACAGATTTTGCTGCTGTTAAAGGTCACAGACATTTTTTCTAATAGTTTCCACTGGAATAAGATAGGGCCGTTTTGGTAACTGCTCTGCAATAGCAAAATAGATAGGACTGATGACTGAATAAACAGTAAAAGCATAAGAACAGTTGGGTATTTTTTATCTAACTGTGTTAACATTTTGTGTATACGCTGATATCGTATATTTACACAGCTAGCAAATTATATCTGTAATGGTTACAAAGCTACAAGGATTAGTCATCAAAACCAATTCTATCACTACCAATCTCTATAAATAGTAATGCTCCACATTATACTACTTAATCTGCCACAGGGAATCAAAGTCATTCAATCTTCACAGAACACTTTAGTTTACTCCTAAAATTTCCGTGACAATTACTTTTCCCCGTTTATATAAGGAATTAGCGCAGTTCCACAAAATTAATAGTGTAAATCATCCACGTGTGATCAAAAGACACCATGCTTTCTCTCTCTGATTTTATAGTGTCCTTGTTTTTATTAGAAGCAGAACTAACAGTTCAATCTTGCAAAGGCAAATTCTGCACCGGTTGTGGTGGGGGGAGAGATTGATTATCATGTAATGATTTATACAATAACTTCAACTACGAGCCCCAGTGCAGAACCAGGGACCTGCCGTGCTGCAGAACCGCACGTCCACATACCCCAATGAGACAGGACCTCTCGGGAAGGCATCCTGGTGCACCACCCAACCTGTATCCTACATGGTGTTTCCATGCTCTGTATCCTACAGGGGTGTTTCGAAGCACTTACCAGCTGCCACTCCACAGAAAGCAGCTGATACGGGGAGAGATGAAGGTTGAGACCTTCAAAGGCAGAGTGGCAGCTGTCACTCATTGATTTCAAGGAGAGGCAGGTGCTCGACTTTGAGGACCTGGGCAACCCAGGTCCCAGCAGGAGCACACTGCAGAGCTGGAGTTCAAATTCACATTGAAGCCACAGTGACAGGGTCACCCCTCCTCTGGCCTTATGATGCAAAACTCCCAAGACACTTGCTAATTACTACTGAGCCTCCTAGAAATGGAGAATAAATTAAAAAGATGCGGTACAAATGTATTCTCCATCTGCGACTCTCACCACAAGTCACTCCACAGAAGCTGGAAGTTTTTCCATGAGATTTCAATGAATAATAACCTGGTTGCTCTCAGTTTTACAGTGATCTCATTGCTAAAAACATTTCAAACAGACAACCCAGAGTCTTTCTCCTTTAGTGTCAAACATAACAGAAGTAGCCAAGAACCCACAAGTTTTGCAAACCCATAAAATCACATTTGGCTTTCAGCTATGGAACAAAAATAGAACCAAATCACAGACATCTCGTATAGTCCATGGGAGCTTCAACCAAGAAATGAACACGGGCTGCAGCCTTTGTCCAGATTTTGACAGATCTGTTTGCAGCAAAAGTAAAATGGGCTGATGGTTATTGGGTTTGATCTCCTACATTAAACAAGCCTCTATTTTCACTACAACTTTCTTTGCTCGACAACTTTCAGCTAACACGGAGCATATTATTTAGAACCCCATCCAACGTAAATAAACACTCCAAGCAACTGAGGATTTATCACATTGTTGATAATCAGTTCCACTGCTTCACTGCATTCACTGTTAAAATATGCCTTTTCCTCCCTTGACCAAGCTTTGCTGACTAACATGGAACCACAGGAAGCAACGAACCCACCAGGATCAGAGATGTTCTCCTCGTGGAGGCAGTTATACCCTACAATCAAATGTTTTCTTTTTTATGAAGGAGACAATCTGTTTAGTTGAAGTTCTCATTATAAAAACATGTTTTCCTAAATTCTCTGGAGTTAATTCCCCATATAGAGTGGTCTACGAATCTTGTTCTTAATTAAACAATGCTTCTCTTGTACTTTGCATGCTTTCCTAATTATCTTTTTCCTTTTTTTTTTTCTTTTTTTTTTTTAAGATGAATTGCTTTGATGTGTGAAGTAAAGTCAATGATATAGTCAGAACATTTCATATAAGCTCTCCACTTTCCCAAGCACTGAGCATCAATATTACTATCTGGTTCTGAAACTTTTATTCCAGACAAGAAAGAAATAAATTTTTTTAAAAGAAAGCCTCAGGATGAAAGTTAATTAGGTAAGAAAGAGTAAATTACTTTTTTGTGACAAATTTTCTGACAATGACAGTTACAACAAAGCAATCCTTTCATCGCTAGCAGTTATTTAATATCTGTATGAAGCAACAGGTGAACCCACTCCCCTTCAGAGACATGCAGCTCCCAAAATAAAAGCAGTGTAAACTTCACCCAGTGCTGCAGACGGTAGCTGGGGACACACCAAGGTCTTTCCGACCACACTGTACTTGCACCTACAAGCATTGGTAGGAGCTGTCAGTCTGAACATGTTCTCCACAAAACTGCAGAAATATACTCATCGACAGGAGAAATCCAAGGGCAGAGGGAAGGGGCGATCAACAGAGGACAGCCCGTGCAGGCTGGCACTGACCTTTGCCATGGGACAGGGGGGAGAAAACTCAACCAGAAAGAAAGGACAGCCAATTAGAGAATGTGATGGATGAAAGAGACAGCTTGAAATCAGACAAGAAGCTTGGATACATTTTCATTCCCTTACCTGTTTTTAAGATTTTTTTTGTTGTTCAGAAGTTGTACAGCCATAATTGACCATGATGACCAGCTAACCTGACCGCCCAACAGCACTGGCCCTCTCACTCAAGGATCCTTGCCCTGAGTTCATTAACTCGAGCCCGATCTCTGTCAGACAGCAAACCCTTTGAAATCCCCAAAAGATGGGAAGTTTCCCACTTTGTGTGTATTTCTTCCCCACTCCTTCCTTGAAAAGTATCTTCTGATAGTCTGATTTCTTTTAAGGGTAGGTTGCCCATCCCTTACTCTGTATGACCAGGGGATACCACGATCTCTGCGTAATCCACAAAGCGATGAATGTTCCAGGTGGGTTTCTCCCTCTTCGCTTCATTCATCATGCACAAGTGCTCTTTTTGCTTCACATTCAAATATTCAGTTTCCTTCTGGTGGCCAAGTTTGGATGTGTCCGTACCCATTCTTTTGACCAGCAGATGTGAAATGTCCCCCTGGCCAGATCTGGCTGATACCTGCCATAGCGCCCGCAAAACTTGGAAACAAAACAAATGCTTGCAGGGGAACCAGAAGTATTTTGTCAGTACCAAAACAGAAACAAGGGCCTAAATGGCACATACGTGTGCCCGTGCTCTCCAGGTGCCAGTCACTGCCCTCTTTCACTGCCCTGGCTCAGCTACGGGTCTAGTAAAACTCCACGTGCAGAAATACGAGTGGTAACTGCGGCAGGAATGAATCTTCCCCAGCTTTGCTTTGCATGGAGACAGCAACAACAATAAAAATCTGTGAATGTTTTAAAAACCCGTCAAATCACTGCAGTGCAATACGTACAAATATCCACTGTACACTCCAGGACTTCAATACATACTAACACTTCCAGCATACATTTTTTACTTTATAAAGTAAAAGTAGCCTGATTTTGCAGAGCACAGAATACCTGCTGCTTCTACTGATAATGGCAGCAATAACTCCCCAGCAGCAATGGGGGAGGAAGCCCTATCTCCAGCCTGCAACTGAACCAGCGTGCCAGCAGGTGCCCAACTTTATGTGTCCAGACTTGAACACTCTGGCACAGCTTTCTGGAGATAACCCAGAAAAAAAATAGCAGTGTGGTTTTTTTCAAGAATGTTTTTTATAATGTTCCTGGAAACTGAATGAAAGCAAAAATATTTTAAAAGCCTATATAGAATAACCCTTCATCTTAAAACTATCTTTGGAACCGCAATTCTATGTACATCAGACAGGACAGGACAGGGGTTTTTCTTTTTCTTTTTTTTTTTTTTTTTAAAAGGCCTAACACTGAACAGTGTTCAAGCAGGATTTATTGTTCAGGGCAAATATAGGCCCGATCTTGCAGTCCTTGCTGAAAATTCCACTATTGAGAACAGAGGCTGGGAAAACAAGGAGGCAAATTTAACTTAATACTCTTGTTTTCTGAGGGTTGTACCCCTTTTCTAGGCTCTAATTCTGCAAGCACTTAAATGGATGCTTATTTTCAGTCATACCAACCATCTCACTACAAGCAATGGAAACTATATAAGTTTAGCTGGTAGGGGGTTTTTGTTTGGTTTCGGTGGGTTTTGGGTTTTTTTTTTTTTTTGGGTTTTTTTGTGTGGTTTTTGTTTGGTTGGTTGGTTGGGTTTTTTTAACTAAACTTGCATTTTTTTGTTCTTACCTTTACCAAGGATTGAGACAGACAATTACTAAAATGGAAACAGGCAATCTTTATCCCTGGCCTGTGCTAGGGTAGCCACTTCTAAACCAGTATCAGTGTTGACTGGAACTACTGGCGATTTATATAGGAACTCACGAGGACAGATTCTGTCTCAAAGCAGAGAGCGCTGTAACATGAACCCCTGCAGCTTGCTGCTGGGCTGGGAATTAATAAACGAGCAGCTATCAAAAAGAAAATACCTCCTCCCGTTCCCCCACATCTAGTCCACAGGACAATTCTTCTCCTCCTTGGCAGCCAGATCACCAGGGAGAAAAAGAACCTTTCAGTTTTAGTCCTATGGCTGAAGCAAGGGTGAGCCGTCAATGAAAAGCCATTTGTTCAAATATGGCTGGAACTTTTTCTTAATGATCTCAAAAGAATGTTAAAATTTTGTGGCTAAACTGTCTAGACCAGATTTGAGCTGTAAAATATTCCATTTAGTAGAGAAAATGCACTCAGAAGCAACTACACTCCCAAACAGGGTAGTTTTCCAAACTTTGGGCACAAGAAAATACTTGTCTGTTTGTGTTAGTTTTCGTGTCTTCTATTTGTCCATTCCCTTAGACCATCTGTACAACAGCTTGCCTGTTCTACACTAGACTCGCTATTGGAAGCCTGATCACAAATGACATCAGCTCATATCAACTGAAGTTTCACCCCAATTTCTGCCTCTCTCCCCTCGATCCCTTGTCCCTAAACAATCATATACTCAGCTATAGTGTTTTCCAGGAACCTCACCAGTCTCTAGAAGAGCCTCCAGGCATGGTGTTTCTATTGCCTCTTAGTGTTGGGCTGTTATCAGATGACTTCTTCTTCTCAGAAAACCTAACTAAATCAGGGGTGCAAGGAATTAGAGAATCACAAATACTAGTTTTCAAACAGCACATGGTTCTTTTCTCCCTGTGCACACCCAGCCAGGACTCAAAGCTCAGGGCCTCAGAGCCTCCAGGCATCGGGAAGATACTTGCAGAGAAACAGGCAGCATCAGGGAAACCAATGCAATGCTCAAAGTCTCTGGCTTCTAGTTTGCATTGGAGCAGTCTCAGGTTTTTTCCACCCAAAGGTCAATGTTTCCAGTGGAACCAAAATTGCCAGTTCTTGCCAACTCTGAAGATAGACATTGGAAAAAATACCTTGTAAGCTATAAGCTTCTTTTGCTTCACCATAAGACGTTATTCCTGTGCAGACTTAGCCGTAGCTATGCATGTGTTTCTCATCCCATTAAGTCTAGGGCAACTTTGAACGAAACCTGACATAGCAATCTCCAAGTCATCTAGTTCCTGGAAGTCTTGGGAACATGGGCAGCGGAGGAGAGAGACTATCAATGTTCCCCATAAGGAAAAAGCTGCTGCATGTCTTAGCTCTCATTATACAACAGAGATTCAACATTGCATGGAGGGGATGCTGACAGGTAAGATGAAAGAAAGATGTTAAGAGACAGTGCTCCTAGCACAAAATCCATAGCTGCATCAGCAAGCTTCCCCGTGATCCTGCTAGTAGCGGGTAAGTGGATTCTGCTGTTCCAAATGTTTTTTTATCCATCTGAATACAAGGGACACGGAAGTTATTTCTCCAGTGGTGTACCAGGATCTGACTATGAACAGAGTAGTCCTGAGGTACAAACTGTACCAACTAAGGTCTTAGACTCCATATGACAAAGAATTAAAATACGCACCTGCTCGCACGCATCAACATCGACTGCTATTGAGTGGAGATCTTCCATATGCTATTCTTAGATGCTGGTGACTATGGAGACCTGCCAAAGAACAGGCCCATTGTTCAGTGCCTTGCAGGGCTGCTCAGATAACAGATGTCTTGCCATAAGTAGCAGCGATCTCTTTGAAACAGAGAATACCCTCATGGAGACCTGCAGCTTTCCAAGTCCCTTAAATTACTTCTAAATGTATCTATAAACAGTACAGCAGATTTTTTTTTTTTTTTTTTAATTAAGATATCCATCTGAGCCTTGCAGGAGATCTCAGTGCTGTATGTTAGCAGTATAAAAACAGAAGTGTGACAAATAATTGTCATTAAAGCATAAGAACTGTGAAAAGCGTCAGTACCCTATAGTTTACATCCAAGGACATCCATGCAGAAGCTCACGTGGGATGATCTGGCAATGATGCTGCCCACTGCAGCAAACATTCAATACAGTCATCTGGCTCTGCCAGGGTCTTCTTTCACAGTGCAGGAGCAACACACTGGGTCACAAGGCAGGTGGGTGGCTGCAGGGCTGGTTTGAAGCTGAGGAGCCACCTCCCTGGCAGGACTCCTCCGAGCCCTGAGCACTGCACACATGATCCCGGGGCTGTCATCCAGCTCTGCCCTTCTCTCTCACCCCTGCTCATCAGGCGCATCCACCACTGGCCAGCAGATCTACCGGTGGTGTGCAACTCACTGCTCGCTCATGGGCCACCAGCTCTTGAGAGGAGATGGAGGAGCAGGAGAGGATGGTCAATACCGCCACAGGGAGACTGAGGAAACATATTGCAAATGCAGAAGAGACTCTGAATTTTTACTTGCCGTTGTGGGCTAGTCAGTAGAACAAATGGCCTGTGTGATAGCTTGTTCCTGTCACTGTCCTCATAACAGGTACAACAGAGTTAACTTTGCAAAGCTGAGCGGAGCACTAAAAAATATGCCTACCTGTGCCTTCATCTGGTCCTGTGAAATAAACTGGGTTAAAAACCAAACCCAAATCATTCACGGAGCACAACCAGATAAATCATAGCTGACTAATCAAGGATGGCTGCTTGGCAGAGGGAGCATAGAGGGGCAGCAGAAATAATCAAGCAGAAGCAGCAACCTTACAGCCCTGAGCTGGTGCCAGTGAACAGCTGATGAACTCACACCACTTAGTACCTTTCACTACAGGTAGTTTCACGGAAGCTGATGGGACTACACGCAGAGCAAAGTGCTACCTACCATGCGTAGTAGTCTTGTACCTTGGTTGTGTAGGACACTCAGTCATTTATATACTCAACAGACAGCTGCGCTGGGGGTAGGATGTAGTAACAGACTGCGGAGTCAAGAACAGGAGTTAAACCTGCCTTCCAACTCCATGCCAATCATGCATTAAATACAGAATACACTTATCTATGCTGTTAGAATTTTTTCCCCTCTTTCACACTCTTCTGTCCCCACCCCAAGAGAGTTTTTTTGTGAGTCTGGGACAAAATTCTGATAAGATCTCTACTTGAGTATGATCTTTCACAGATCAAAAGTGAGCTGTAACTATGCTCTGTATTTGGCTTTTTAAAATAAAAGTCAATTAAGGTTAGTGTTCCACAAATGTATTTCCTTTACAGCCATTAAAATTAAAATGGCAATGCATTAAACACATGGGAAGTCACAATGAAGCTTCCTGTAAGTTCTTATGAGAAAGTCTATAACATGTCAAATAATTCAACAGTAACCTCCACATGGAATTCAAAACCAGCATTAGCTCTTAAAAGAGCCAAGCCTAATGAGAGGCTTAGAAAGCAGCAGCAAAACCTAATTAATAGGTTTTTGAGGAAGAGCCCAGAAACCTAGGATCTGTTATGGTCAGCTGCACTCCCCAGCATGCTGATGCTGCCTCTCCCACCTTTTTATCAGTTTAAGAAAAGCCCTTAAGACAGGCATTGAGATGTCTTTGGTACAATGAAGTGTGGCCACAGGAGAGCCCCAGATGTTAGCCAGAGATGTGTCCTGCCTCTGTTCAAACCCTCCACAGATGTGAAGGCCCTCAGCAGGCCGGAGGCTGAGCAAAGGTCCTCTTTGAGCCAGCCAGCTGTGGCAGGCAATGCACTCTGCTTAAGGAGCCTAGGAAAGTCACACAAAGGTTGTCCACCTTGTAAGCAGCCTGATGGCCATCAACCATCCCCATGGCATCGCAGAGAAGAGCTACGAAGGGAGTGCATGCACCCATAGGCAGCACAGGGAACAAGCAAGAGAGTGGGACTCTGGGGAGTGCACTAACTGGAAAGATGCATTTTATTTGTGGGGTCGATCTCTCTACTTGTCACAAGGTCCCTCCAACTGTCTGAATCACTAAATATCTGTCTCCACAGATCAAGCCCCAATGCAGAGACACATCCAGCCCCAAGGGTAGCACAGGATCCATTTGTTTAAAGCAACAGCCGGGACCAAAATCTGCCCTATAATTTGTTTTCTCTCCAGCTTCCTCTTGTTACACACCTGTAGCCAGTTAAACTAATTACAGTCCTTCCCCCTCCCTCTTCCTCCCAGCATCCGGGGATTTGGACCATAGTGGTGTCAAATAAATCTTGCCTCTGCCTCGGCGGTAGATGGCTGGATGCTACACTCACCTCCTGCTTCCCTCCTCCCGGAGGCAGCTGCTCTCAGCAACAGGCCTGCTGCCACTGCCCTGGGGCTGCAGATGAGCCCACCCGGTGGCAGGAGCCCCTGCACGGCCCAGGCCCCCCTCCTGCTACATCTGCCAGGGAGCCGCAGGAGCCGGCTGTGCAGACAGCCAGGGATTTGGAAGGCGGCTTCCCAGGCTTTCTGCCCCACGTATGACGAGGAAGCACTTGCAAGCCTCACACCTGCTCACAGGCAGCCCGTGCAAAACTTCTAGCCCCATTGCTAGTCGTGAATATTTCACCCATGGTGTTTCCCAGCAGAGCTGCCAGGGGGTCAGAAGAGGGCACAGTGGCTGGGAGAAACAGGAGTGCTGACGCAACTGCAAGCAAAGCTCCAGGACTCCCTCACTGCTGCCTGTCCGAAGCCACTTTCTTCCCTGGCAGTCCGAGGCTGTTTAGCTTGGTCCCCACTAACATCAAATGACAGCATCACGCCGGGCCTCGCTTTCTGAGGAAGAGGAAGGAGGAGAGCGGAGAGGCAGCTGAGGAGGATGCTAGTTCAGAGACCCTGGCTGCCTCAGGACAGGACAGGTGAGAAGAGAAAGACGGCCCCGAGCAGACACTGTGCAGCAAAGCTGGCCAAGCTCCACGTGCGACCTTGCCTCCAGCTGCCAGCCCACCGGGGTGCACCTCACACACCTCGGCACCCACTGAGAGTCACGGGCTGGTAAGGGCCCCTGCTCTCCCCAGTTCTCCTTGCCCTTCTCAATATACTGTGGGTTTTGTCCAGCATCAGCTTACACAGTTGCTCAACAACTCAAGGACCTCAGCTCTTGTATGAAGAGGAGGGGACATCAATGGGGCTCTGGAGGGAAAGCTTGAAAAATTCTTTACTGAAAGAGTGGTCAAGCATTGGAACAGGCTGCCCACAGAGGTGGTGGAGTCACCACCTGGAGATGTTCAAAAAACGTGTAGCCATGGCACTTTGGGACATGGTTTAGTAGGCATGGTGGTGTTGGGTTGACAGTTGGACTAGATGATCTTAGAGGTCTTTTCCAACCTTAATGATTCTATTCTATTCTAAAATACAGCTTCAGAAAAGCCTGAAGACTTCAGAGCCAAACATCTGTTTAGGCCCTTACCCAGTGGAAAAAGAAAAGATTCAGGTATGCAGATGCCTCAGAAAATCAAACTTTAGGAACGAGGAGAGAAAAAAAAAATTATTAGCAGTAGCTACTATTCAAAATTACATTAGCAGTGTAGAGGCAAAGATGATCCTTTGGAAACCAGGTGACCGATTCAGCCAGCCCCAAGCACAGCAGCGTGTCTCCTGGAGAACTGCCGCCCCTGCGCTGCCTGCAGCCGCACGCCCTGAGCATCGAATGGTACCAGGGAAAACCCAGCAATGCAAAGATCTCCACCTTGGCATCCAGCTCTGGGTGGAGAAGGAGCAGGGGAAGAGACTGAGAAAGAGGAAAAAACCCAAAGAGTTTAGGGAAAATAGGTAAATAAATGATTTGACAGAGCTTGGTCTTAAATGTAATATCATTTTTCCGCTTCCTCCATCTACACCATAAGCACATACTGTCAAATGAAAATGAAATTGCCGACCAGGGTCTTGAGGCCTCTCCATCAGTTGTCATCACAGGATTGTTTGCACTGGAGGCAGAATAAGGGACACAACACTTTGGCCTCCCTCTGGGCTAAGCAGCAACTGAGGAACAAGATCCAAAAGGCACACTGAAAAAACAGATAGTACGCAAATGCCAGATTTATCATCAACTAGGACTTTATCTTCTGCTGTTATTCTTGAAGAGGCTCAAAAACAACAACAAAAAAAGCTTTGTTATTTCTGCTCTGACTACCCTATGTGTTCACGTAGTCTCTGCACCACGGGGCTTATTGGAAAGGGTTGCCCAAAACAAAGCTAATACTTTGTCACCCTGAGGGTCTGCAGGACAGATGCAGTGATTAGGAAAAAAAAAATAGAAAAGTTCTATTTCAGTACATGCTGAGTGAATGTTTTTCCTCAACAGTTACAATATGCACCCATGAGTCAGGATGTCTAGGGATTACCCTCAACTTTTTACCGCTGATGCTGTCTGAACGGAGCAAGCTGCTTTGCTACTCTGCAGCTCCCCTGGTTCATTGCAACAAGACAGTAAATGCTACTTATCAAGATCAGAACATGCTAATGCGTTCTGAAATCCCCGAGGGCCAGTGAGAAGAAGAAAAAAAAAAAAGTGTCGAGAACCAGGACTTGGAGCAGTTTCTTTAGGCACCACTAGCCAGATTTACAAAAGAACCTCAATAAGTCGTGTAATGGAGTTTTTCAATAATCTAGTCCCTTTTTAGCCACCTACATCAAATCTGAGCATTTGGAAAAGAGAAGGAAGAGAGAACAAGAGAACCTCAAATCCTGGTGCTGAAATCCTGAAATAAAGAACGAATGCCCAAACCCTTCTTAAAAAATGTTTCCTTCATATGTCACATTTCCATACTTGCTACTTGGGAAAGGTTCCTTAGATGAACTCTAAGCAATCTCTGCCAATCATTCATTAGAAGAGACAAGAGTATCTTGAATCATCTTTTTGCAAGTTGAAGACAGTCTGTCTCATGTTTCTGAACAACGTTTTAAACTAAATTTACAAGAACTGTCTCAGAAACAAGTAACATCTCACACTAATGTAGGTTTAACAAATTCAGAGTCAACAAAAACTTCTTTATATAAATTTTGTGGGCTGAAGGTTGTTAATGACTTTTTAGAAAGTTTTGGAAAAGAAAGGAAGTTTTAATGCAAGAAAATTCAAAACTTAAACCAGCATATCTTGTGAGGACTACTCTAATGTTTAATAAACTGTGCACTTAGAAAAGTATCAATAAGTCAATGACACAGTGTGAAACTCAAATAAATCAGCTATTGATTTCAAGACAATTCAATTTAGGCAAAGCAAACAAAAAAAACTGTTGCAACTGAAAGTCATCAAGTCATCTATCTTTATTGCACAGACACTTTGACTTTTGAAGGTCATGTATGTGTGGGGGAGAAGTGCTGTTCAAGTTACACAGGAGCTGGAGAACAGTTTGAGGCACTTCAGTCTAAATACTGGAGCCCTGCAAGGCACTGTCAGGCCAGGTGAAGTGTCATCTTTGCAAAATACTGTTATGGTTCAGACAGACTTCTGTTTCAGTTCCTGATCAGAGCACATCATCTTTCACAACCTGAATCCAGCCTTCTTTCAGTGCTTCACCACAGTCATTTTGATGAAACAGAAAAGTCTGAATCTGCTATCTTGACTAGCCAAAGAGAACATGGACAGCATCTGTATTATTCATTCCTGTTTAAAACACTCTCTATTCTTCAGTAAAATGTTTAGGGTATGTTGTTTTGCTTCACTAAATGCCTCCCCAGACAGATGCAAGACAAGTTTTCCCTCACACTGCCCATGCTCAGATGCAGAACTAACCTGAAGATTTCATGAGTAGCCATGGAAAACAAGATTCAGGATAAAACACTCTGACCGGCAAAGAGCTGCCCACATCATTACTCCTTCTGTGAGATACAAGCGTCGGAGCGTAAAGCTGGGAAACCACATGCAGCTGCGTCTTCCCTGAGCCCCAGCCAGTCCCACCCTATAGCCCTGCGCTGTGCTGAACCTGTGGCGATGCTAGAATGAAATAGTATCAAGTAGTTTAAAATGAAGATTAGCAATGTTCTTCCAGGGTAGATAGGAAAAACATGAATTTCAGCAACAGAAAGAAAGGAGAAGCCTCAGAAATTATGTTTAAATCCATCATCACACATGCCCCACAACCCCCAATGGTGCACACAGAGCCTGGAGCACAGATCTACCAAACTGCTATCAACATGCCGGTGCCAGTCAACGTGACTTTTTCACATTTAAGCACATACACGCTCAGACTTCCAGTAGAGTAAGTTTCTACCATTCACTGTTGCCTCAGTGTAAGTACTAAATAAAAAAGAATTCAATAAGCTGCAAGCAGGGGGAGTTAATATATGCAGATCTGATTGCACAGTCTTAGCAAGCAGGAACAGCAGAGGATTTTATTTTAGAGCTATCCGAAAGAAACAGAATTATTGTGAAGGAACTGAACTCTTAGCATCTTCCTTCCACAAAATTATTCATCTATTTTTGCTCAAAAGCTAAACGACTTTAACTGGGCTTTGTAATTGCAACAGCTCATGTCAGCTGCCTGCTCTGACCCGACCATCTCGGCTCCCCAGCCAGGCTGCAACGGGCTCCTGCGATGCACAGCCTTCTCCAGCAAGAGGGTGGCCACGTATGTACATGCAGCCTTACCAGGCAGCTTACGTTAGAGGGTAACGTAAAAGCACTGTGGCAGCTCTTCCAAATAGAGACAGCTGTGGTGTGGTTTTGAAAGTGTCAGATAATAGACAAAATATACATTAAAAGCTAATTTAAAATCAGGAGATAAAACTTCTATGAAGATATAGGGCAGCGTTATTTGGTTTGACACAAAATTCAACTTCATTAACACTATTAGAGGCCTCTGTGTAAATGCACAGTAAGACACTGGTGAATCAGGTCCTCTATTCACACATGTTACATGAGAATATATCATTTGAGCATGGAGGAGGGCAGGGTTTTGACTGCAATGTCGCACCACAAAACAAGTAGAGGCAGACCTTCTAGTTAAATGAAGTGAGGGACTAGCATAAGAGCTCCTTTAAGAAAATTCATGTCCCTTACCTAAAACAAGCGAGTAAATAGAAGAAACTGGCACAGGAAGAGGCTCGTCGGACCATCAGAGATAAAAAATGAGCAAAACTATCAAACACAGACAGGTAACGTAGAAAAAGAAATCCACTTATACTGGCATACTAAATAAAAGACAAACTGGGTTAAAATACCCCAAGAGGTGTGGTGGCCGAAGGTACACAGGACCAGAGATGAATCAGGGGAGATGGATTTGCTGCCTGACTCTGCACTGAACCCCGACATGACCGTGAGCAAGCTACTTAGTTGCTGTGCCAAGGCATCCCTCCCCAGTCCTGACAGCTGAAACAATACACGTTTTGACTCGGTTCTTGCCTCAAACCGCATGAGCATGCATTTCCTAGGATACCAGGACTCCTGTAATAAAACTACTTCTAAATATGTATTTGCCTTTTACTGATATAAACAGGTATCCATAGTCTGGCTCTCACTTTGCATTCCCGTTAGAAATATAGGAGTTATTCTTCCACCCAGGAAAAAGAAAACATACAGTGAGTCACTAGGGAGAGGATGAGTCAGTCTGCTTCGGATGCTCTAGCCTTGTGATGATAAATGACAAACCCCTCTGCAGTCTGAACCCTGGAGTCTCCTCCTCACACCCGCACAGCCTGCGGCGAAGGAGGCCAGATCCTGCGCCACGCTGCAGGGCTGTCGGAGCCGTCACCTCCTACTGCAGCCTGGGGACCCGGAACAGCTCTCACCTCCAGGAGCTGACTCGGCACCTGCAGGGATGGAGCCCGCAAGTGAAATTATGCAGGGATCAAGTTACATGTGAAAAGGAATAGTGAATTTGAAATTTTGATGGAAGAAATTAATATTTCCATTGGCGGGACCAATATACCTGGAGTGGAGTTACCGAGTTATGAAAAGACATCTTGCTAGTTTCTAACAAGAAATAAGTGGCACATATCACTGCGTCCTAACAAAGCCTGATAAAAAAACAACATGGAAAAACAATTAGATTGTCTCCGTCCTATTCAAGCATTGGAACAGGCTGCCCACAGAGGTGGTGGAGTCACCATCCCTGGAGGTGTTCAAAAAACGTGTAGACGTGGCACTTTGGGACATGGTTTAGTAGGCATGGTGGTGTTGGGTTGACGGTTGGACTAGATGATCTTAGAGGTCTTTTCCAACCCTAATCATTCTATGATTATACAATAGATGTTTCTGTCTTATACAGAGACCTCTCTACCTGAAGTTTTTCAAATTAATTTCACTTTGTAAAAGTGCTTCAAAGCTATGCGCTCTCATGACCAAAAGTAACCAGTGATGCTTTGTTTAAAACACAAGGATGGGTAATTTGCAGTACCATGAGTAAAACACACTTAGCCTAAATTGCTAGCCAGAGATTAAAGAGATGAACAACAACTAGGGGAAAAAAAAAAAAACCACACAGCAAGCTTTATCTACTATTTGCCATGGTATTTCACATGTCTGACCTTTTCCAAGTTATACCATGCTAATCAGGCCTTATTTCGGCACGACAGTGAAAATAGGCAGTCTTCTGTTACAGCTACATACAGATACTGAAACAGCAGAACTACCACCAACTTCAAAGAACAAGTTTTTGTCTCACTATATAGTCTACAATCAGAGTGACAGCTGCAAGGTCAAGATAACGCAGACACACACACTTGAAAGACGATTATCTGCTTGCAGAAGCCCCATTCATGGGGCAGAGAAGCGCTGCGCTAAGTGGCCTCCAGGCCGGAAGAGGTGGTGGTCCCTGCTCCAAACTGCTTTCACAGAAGTCGGATCTATCAAAGAGTAGCATCTTCTTTTAGCTTAGGTCACTTTAACAAGGTTGAACAAAAATACTGAGTTAAGCTGACTTTCTTAGACTTTCCCTACTTCTAAAGAAAAGTGGTTAATGTTACAGCTTGTTTTACCTTGGTCAACTCAACAACCAATTTTAAGAGATTTTAAGATTTTAAAAATGCTTTTATACAGCAGCTCATGTCTCATGGGCACATCCTAGTGGGAAGAACAATGTGCTGTTATTATAGTGATGGCCCTTGGATGAGGCTGCTGAACAAGGAGAGACTTTAATTGGAACAGGCTGCAAGAAAAGACTCAGCACAACATCTGAATGCTCAACCATAGCCAGTAGCTCAAACTGGTTTTAGCCACAGATGCAGCCACGTGCTCATTTAGCTAACTTTAGTAGGGAATGGCAATGGTTCGTTATCACCGGAGAGATTTAGAGTGAAAACCTGCTGTCAGAAACCTAACAACATCTTTGAGATTTTTTCCACATTTTCAGGATGTGCTTTAGTCTATGCCCACCTCCTGCCCTACAACTGGAGGATCCCCAAAAGAATCTGTGATTTGGCCAAAGAAAGCCATTAGCAACATCACCATGGACTCGTACCATTGTCTTGGGGTATTTTAGACTTTTGGAATGAGCAAACTGGGTAAAGGTCTCAAAAAAATTACAACACTGTATGAAAGACCCAAGGAAAGGAACAGCTATCACTTATTTATGTGTTATGTATTTTGTGGCATACAGATCTAAGACATGGTTTCCATCAGCCTTTGGGGTATGGAACTGAACTATCTAATTGTGTTTTCTCTTCAGGCACATAGACTGTGAAACAAAACAATAGGGATCCAAAATTCAGTGTTATCTTTCGAGGTATAACCCCTATATTTGACAGGTAGAATAAAGTGATCATGAATTTCATAGGGCTTGGGTGGGGTTTTTTTCTTGAAGGCATGACTCACAGGTTAGTTACTCTAGGGAGTTGTGTTCAAGACAGATCATTGTTTCTGCAGATACCCATATTGTTTATTTTATAAAAGATGTCACACAAGTGCCAAACTTTAAAATACTTTTTTTTTCTTCTTTCTTTGCAAAAGCTCTTCTGGTGGTTCTAAATTTATTCATACCCAATGTACATGTATTTGTCCATCCTTTTTAACTCTAATCTATCTCCCTTGTCTTGCGCCGTTCTCATTGGCGTGCTTGCAGACAGCAGTCTCCTCTCACTAGAGTGAAGCACTTACAGCTAACACTGAAGGAAAGACCTGTGCACTTCATAGCAAGGAACTCAAGTCTTCTCATGATGCTCTAAGCTTGGGGACCCATAAAGCATTCCTAGTGCAGCTGCTTTACCTAGTAGTAAAGCTGACCTGAGAAAGATGGTGCAGAAGGTTCCTCTTGCAGCCAGATGCCAAGCTTTGGAAACCACCCTCCCTCTCTACACTGAGGAAGACCCGAAATTTTATGACATAGATACGTACGGTCTGGTATTTTGGAACTCCACTCCCGCACGAGGCACTCTCTCAGTGCAAACAATACAGGCAAGTTTTGAATAAAGTGAAGAACGCACTTTGTTTGAGCCATGGCTTAGTACTTGGTTTCTGCAAGCAGTTCTCTGCCACAAGTTGATAACTGGAAACAAAGCCAGCTGACCTCCTGCCCCACTGGATACACTCAGCAACTTGCAGGTACGTGATTCAAATTCCTTCTTTGTTTTCTACCACCCAACAGAATGGATGAGTTGGGAACTATTGGGGCAGTCATTAATAATTAGCTAAGNTGAATTATTTTTTAAAAAATCAGAATTGAAATCTCTTTAACATACTACCATCAGGGTATTGATTCACCTACACATCTATTATCTGTTTACAAGGAGATATACAGCAGATCTGAAAGAATGAACCTTTGTTTGACAAACAGCCACTCTCAGCCACTCCCCTCAAGCTTTCATTCATTTTAATGGTGTATGCTTCACATTGAAATTCAGCCTTGAAGATGTTAATTATTATTGGTGTTTCATTGCCCTTCAGGTGTTTTACAGTGAACTATGATGAAATCTGTCATGTGCTTTATTACAGACTGCAAAGCCTCCCACGAGTAGGGTTGGTTTTGGGGATTTTTTTTTTAACCATTCAGTGCTCTCAGGGTGCATACCTGGTTGACAGACCTTTGAACGCACCTTTCTCTTCCACCTACACGGCTTTATCTTAGTCACTTTAGTTTGCTCAAACTCATATAGCCAAAAATTGTGCCTATTACCACAGGTCTCCAAAGGTTCCTTGGTGAATCAGCTGTTACCATGTGGCTTTTCCCTCTGACAGGAGACAGTACAGAATCCACATCTGGGTCCAACATCTACTGCTGCCGGTCTAAGCAGAAATACAAGCAAGTACTTGCTTGTACTGTCTGTCTGTCTCCACTCCTTGCCATGAAGCCTTTCTTCATTTACTCCCGACAAGCGCCCTAGCCAGTATAAATTTACCAATCTGTAAAACACTTCAGCACCTCTTTCAGCAACCACTCTGTTCAGGGATATTACTATGATATTTTCCTTCTCCTCTCCTCACACACCATTTACTGCTTCTTTGTGCTTTATTCAGATTTTCTACTGCCTCTTTTTCTGGGTCTGGTAGAGGAGGTCCTGTTTAGTTTAGTCCTCATTCCCCTTCTTTCACCCAACATCCACACAGTCATCGCTTATCTGTACTTAAGATTTGCACATCTGAAAACTATTTACTGTAACTATCATTCCTACAATACTGGCTTAAAAAAAAAGTATGCCAGCAGCCTTTTCTGCTTTGTAGCACTTGAAGTCTACTCTTCATTTCAGCATTAAATTGCCACCCTAATAAAATATCTATTGGCCTTTTGCTGTTGGTTTCCCCAGTACCTTTCAGGATTTCAGTTTTCATTGAATTTTTATCTTCAACATTTTCACTTGCTGCAACCCCTGTCTATGAAAGGATTAACAAATGTACCAAGCGTCTTGGAGAGATGGTCTAAATTTCTGGTAGCGGTCAGTCTAGTTCCTGCTTCTCTATGTGGGGAAATCGCTTTCTGGAAACTTTTGTTTGCAAAGAGCACTCCAGTATCTGTGGCTGATACCTGTTATAGTGCCCACCACCTTCCACACCTCACTTCAAGGGTCATGGCTGAGCTTCAGCGCCTCACTTCTGTTACCCATAACTAAACAGGCTAGGTTTGGGAATAACAACAGTCTGTACAAAGTCGTACTGATCTGGTCGTCTGCCCTAGAACACAATCATATTTGAAATGTAGCTCAACACCATAAGCTCTTCATCTCTTCCCCATCTCTACATGGGGGTTTTTTTGTGGAAAGCATAAAGGTACTCCTTCTGCATGGTAATCACCTCATTTCTCCAAATATATAATAGGAAATAGATTTTTCTTGTTAATTTATATCACTTCATCAGGTCCTAGCCATCAACAGTTAACTCCTCCAAGAATTACACTTAGGTTTTTTTTGTTTCTTAAATCACCTGCACAACTTTTTAGTGCAGCTACACCTTATTGCTCTAAAATACAACTTTCTATGCTTTTCCTTTAGAGAGCATTTTCTAGGATCCTGTTATCCATCTGGAATCACCAGTTCTGCTAAGGCAGAGTCAACCACTTTGGCCCTCTGTCTGGGAGAAGGGTGACACTTGTTTCTGAGCAAGAAAGGCCATATGATGCCTGCCACAAGGTAACCATGGACAAAGACCTTTTAAATTTAAGGCTTAAAACACAACTACGATTCTTAGGAGCATAAAGCTTTACATGAAGGGTCTGCCTTCAAAATTCCCTTCTCCCGTTCACCGTCCCCACTTACATCCATAACACTACTAGAAACCTGTACAGGAAAAAATATTTATGGAAAACTGAAGTTCCTTGCTTCAGTACCACATTGCTCCTGCAGTGTGGAGGAAAGGACAAAGTGTGCCAACACCAGTGAGTTTCAGGTTTTTCCATATGCAGTCCTTGAAGTTTTCCAGTAAGAATGCAGCCCCTTAAGAAGTTTCAGATTTGGTCTAACAGAACATACAAACTTGCTTACTTTAAATCGCTTTTTAGGCTCTTTTGAAGTTGCCTAGAGCTCCAGGGAACTACAAATGCAACACTGGAAACCACTGTGCATGAACAGCTATTACCAGACACTGCTGTAGGTCCCACATGGTGTTGATACATTCGTCAATTGAACTCAGATATTGCCAAATTACATCAAAACCAAAAATCACACAATAGAAACTTAAGGGATATAAAGGATGACTTACAACTTGTCACTGTGATCACATACCCAGGGAGAGGGGTGGGGAAAGAACAGAAGAGGAAATTCCTAAATACAACAGGGACAACAAGAGTTAAGCTTCCAGCTCATTACATTAGCACTAACCTATATTCAAACAACCTCCTAAACTTCATCATAAGCACTAGATGCAGCAGGAAAAGCATGGCATGTTGAAACAACGTGTTTATAAACGGAACACCCTCATTTGCCAACAAATACTTCATACTCATTGTCACAAATTAGCATTAATGCCCTGCATCCCCTCAGCCAACATAAAGCACATGCTGAATCTATTTTAGTGTTGTTCACTTATATTAGATACAGAGGTTGCATGCACAATTCACCAATAAAATTAACATGGATTACATTCCAGTCCTTCATCTCAACATCATTCATTGTCATCTATTTTACATCAACTTAGAAGAGGTTTCAGGTTTCCTACTAACAAAATAAACCAAAAATGCATGGCACTGCACATAAGTGCAAAATGTACTGATACAGGCAAATGTTTCCAGCATGAGGCCCTCAACCGGTAATCCTGGGAGTATTCAGCAGTTTACTCATCTTACAGCCTCCTAGGCCTACTGTCAGACAGTGCTGATGGGGTCCAGGCACCAAAACAAATGCTGCTCTAATGATTCAAACACAAACTCTCTCCTGTCTGCAAAAAAACATGCAAGGAGGCATCTCGCACTTAACTGGTTGGCTTACAGAGGAGTCCTGAGTTCAAGTGTGCAAACTTTCTTCAGAAATTGGGTTTGAATTAGGTCCCACTGGGCTCGCAGGTTTCCCACTGCATAGAGATCCTAATATAACCACAGCTATACCCAGCAGCACAACATATAAGCAGCAAAGGATGCTTATAAGTGGGTGGGTGGAGAAGCACTCAGCATGGACCAGGATGACTCAGTGGGTGATCTTTAAGATTCATGCAGCTAGATGAGTAAACAGGAGTGCCTGGGGAGGAAGACTGGTTGTCACCACAAAGGGGCAGATTTTGTATTAAGTAAATAATATATATGACTACCGTTTGGTTAGAGATCTAAGAACTCATTAGCATTTTGTAAATATTTTACTTATCTCTGATTTCTCAGATGATGGGCCACATTCCAATCTCAGTATCTCAATCGCGGAGTCTGAAAAGTGTAATCAAGACAGGCTAATGACAGTAAACAGGGAAGTGAAAGGCAGAGATAACTGAGCAGCCAAGCACTTTGAACTTTCCCACAGAGAACTGGCAATTTCAGATGCTGTAGGTCAGCCAGCTGATAATGATCCTATGAAGCCATGCTATAAAAAAAGATTGTTGTAGTTCAGTGGCAAAACCATGAGAAAATTTTCTTTTGATTTGTTCTTTAATAAACTTTATCAGAATTTCCCAAAAAAAAGCTTTTAAGTTTTTTCCCATCTCATTTTGCTGAATTTTTCTAACACAAAGTAGATATGAAAGCAAGAAGCTATTAAACTGTTCATTGAAGACAGTAACTAAAGGTGCTGGAGGAAAATGGCGTAGCCACCAGCATATAAAGTCGCTTTGGCTGACCCTCTTGGCCAAGTAGGACAGCTTTGCAAGATGAACGGGACGCCAATCCCAAGCAATCCCACTGCTCAGTGCCATGAGCTCCCTTCTGAAAAATGGGGAGTCACAAGTTTAATTCCTCTACCTCACTGGGAGCCACCTGAGGAACACTGATTTCTCATCTCAACTGGGTAAAACCAGACAGAACTCTCAGTTTCAATTTCCTTAAGCAAGCAAACTAGTTTGTGGGTTGTCAGAAAGCACGGAGTTTGCAAATTGAACCTGGTGAGAAGGGAGAAAGATGTTTCCAAAACCTGCTCTATGTACGTTGTTCAACTATTTTTATGTATTCAGACAAAACTACTAACTGAATTTGGAAATAGTTTACAGGGACCCCAAAGCTGCCTTTGACAGTGTAACTTTTCATTCTTCAAAGAAGTTTTACCCACACCTACTCCTGTGATAAAACCACTGGCGGGTGGCTGAGCAATAGCTGACTTCTACGTAAAGCAAGGCCAGAGAGAGAGAAGGGAATAGAAATAAGGGTTCAGGGAAAAGGACAAAGAACAGAAAAGCAACATATGCTTTGAAAACAACCTCATTTACAGCATTAGATAGGAACAAAGAAAGATTCAGGAAGGAATAGGTCACTAAGAATGAAAAGTTGAATAAAGACAGAAAGAGGTCGGTTAAAATAATTTCTAATAGAAGCTCTCCTAACACTAACAAAGGAAGCTGAATGGGGATGATGCAGTGTTTTATATAGAGAAATAGTCTAGTGATTAAATAAAACAAAACACCAAAGGCAAAGGATTTGACTCGCTGTGGAGTCACGCCTGACCAAAAATGTTTAATTAAGACTCTGGGGCTAGTTCAAAGCCACCAGAGACAGTTTTAAACAAAACCCTCTAAGTTTTCCTAGAGCCACCAACAATGGTATGTTGTCAGGGGCACATTGGAGGTGCAGAGAGCTTACACTGAGCTTGGAATAAAAAAAATAAATAAAAATAAAATAAAACCCTTTTCATTTCATCTGTGTCCACACAACAAAGCATTCCCTGGAAGCCTCTGCTTGACAGCAGAACCTAAAGCAGCTCACACCAACACAGATCCTCTTGGCTTTCAGTGCTCTCTGTGCTCAAGGGAGATGTAAAGGTGACCTAGAACCAGCACAGTTTCAGCACCAAGTCCACATCCAAAGCTTCCGTCCTTCATAAAAAAAACAGGAAACCTTGGATTTATGCAATGACATCATCTCATCCTCGCTGAGAGAGCTTCCAAAACACAGGAGTGGTGATAAAATTTGGATCGCTAATGAAGAAAAAACGCTTTCTGAGCTCTTTGGATCCTGCCAAAAAAAGACACATCCATTATTGCCAAATGTTTCATTCTTTGCAATTTCTAAACAGACGTGCCTCTTCACTGTACTGATCTTCAACTGGCTCTGTTACAGTCCACTCAAGACTGACTTACTGGAAAAGGAAAAGAGAAGGAAGAAGCTTATGAAAAGCAGACAGTAAATCTGCTTCTTGCTGAAACTCAACAGCTCTGATGGAGTCGGGGTAGGGCCACGCTGACAGCTCACTGAAAGGTCCATCCGGCTGTGACTCTGCACAGTGTCAGCGACTCCGACCTAACCGCCTGTTCGCACCCGCGCCTCCCCAGCAGCTCACTGCACCACACCGACCTACTGGCCCAAGGCATTAAACTCACTAACAACTACTTGGGACACACACATGCACCACCCCCCACCCCCCTCCGCCCAAAAAAAAAAAAGTTCTCTGATGAACTTCCTCATCAAACAGGCAAGTGCCAGAGCTAGCAGAGCAGTGGAGCAGGAGCAGATAGGACCAGGTCAAAGCCAACTGTATGCAGGTGACACACAGTGGATGATACACAGATAACTAATGTAAGAAACACAGAAATAGTTCAAGCAAATGAACAGACTCCTTCCTCGCATGCGCGTTTAACTGTTTTACCCTCAATTCTTTCCTCAGCATTTCCCTACACCTTCCACTTGTGACCTCCTGACGGTCCCGTTCGCTTCGTCCTCACCTCCCGGCTGTCACATCGTACGCCCACACTGCAGTACCTGTAGTACATCACATAGGTGAGGAAAGGCACGAAGATGACGATACGTGATGAACGCTCTTCCCCATGTCCAAGAAGGTCAGAAGACACTGATCTCCCCTTCAGTTCTGCTAGTGACTTGGTTTTGAAAGCTGAGTCTGTAAGGGTGGTTTAAAGGTGTAACTTACAGTTACAGCTGTGTCTGTAAGCATGTTTCTAAAAAACTTTCTCTGCATTGGCTTTTCCTCACTGTATTAGCCATAAGCACATTAGTTCTATGTACTGATGCAGTAGCAGCTAAAAACTATTATATCCTACCAAAGCTGCCGTCCTCTCGAGGCTAACAAATCCTGCCCAGCCTCCCTCCCTGAGAGAGGGGAGCACGTCCTTACTCAGAAATGCTACAACTTCAAACAGAGGCAAAGCCGTTGTCTTCAAACATTCATCTTTTAACTCCATAGCAATCTTTCTCTTTTGCCAGTTCTCTGTGTCACTGGCACTTTTTTATTCTTCCTGAAGTCTCTTCTTATAATGCTTACAAGTACACAAACAGCTTCACCTTCATCTTCAATGAGTCTTTTAAGCCTCAAAGACTGGAGATTTTCAGTACTATGGTGTATTTTGCACTTGAAGTTACAGGATGCAACAAAACCGCACTTTAAAACAAGACTCTTCAGTCTGACCCTCAAGCCTGAAACGAAGTGAACTTTAGGCTTTGATCCTCAATCCCAACTCACAAGTCAGCTTTGGAACTGGATCTAAAATGATCAAGGACCAATCTCTGAATCAATTTCAAACAAATTGTCAGTCTTGCATTAAGATCTGCTTTGCAGAGATTAACACTGTATAAATTGACATAAATTTAAATTCTCTTTCCTGAGATCTAACTTTTTACAGCCAGATCACTTGACAAACTTTCCACTTAAACTCCAGTTAAGGTTTGGCTTCACTAGAGCTCCAAGCTCCAGACTAAGCTCTTTGATGCCGTAAAATCTGTCTCTTTCAGACTAACATAAATCAGGACAATTTTTTTGATACTATATGAAGGTAAAACAAGAAGCATTTGTTTTTCACATCAGTGATGTATCTGTTTTCTCTTCTCGCCTCCCTTGTCTTGAAGACAAGAAAACTGGCAACCCCAGTAGCCTGCAGCTTACTTCTAGCATTGTAATAGTCACTGGCAAAGCCAAGCAGCACGACCCTCCATGCTATTGCTGTTCTACAGCAATGTCATAAAGATCAAAATAAAAATATTAAACAAATCTCACTTTTTAGTCAGTCTTGCTAGAAAAGTCCTAAGAAACTCTCCTATGGCTTCTAAGTCTCTCTGGCCATCCTGCAAAGTAATTACTTGCGCTTCCCAGACCTGTGCACAGGGTATTCCTTAAGATATTGCCCCTGAATAATGTATTTCAGTAAAAATAAAAGGGAAAAGCAGTCAAGCACAAGACTGAAACTACAGCCAAGAATAACTGGTGGTAAAACACACACACTAACAATATTCATCAAAAATGCATCCTAAAAATGGGATCTTTAGCAGTAGAAAGTGGCATACTAAATTGCTCATAAGACAAGGTTAATAAATTCCTGTCATAACGGAATTGAGTGACACATAATTGAGAATTAGAGGAACTTGTCCTTACAACTGGAGATAAACTGCCCTCACTTGTGCCTGTTACCTCCCAATTTAATTTGAAGTATTTGTTAGCACTGATAACCCAACCCTAAGGTGGTGACTGGCAGAGTGAAATGCACCTGATTGACAGGCAACACTGCAAAAGAATATTCATTTGCAAATTAACTAGGATACATGGCAAAAGGATAAAAATGTAAATTAATAATTACAATTTTACTTCTCTGCTTATTATTCCAATGCAGACTGTGGAATCTGTTGCTAGTCAGGCTGACACTTCCTGGCTGAACCCACATATGTTTCTTCTGCTCACTCCTTTGGAATTACACTCCCCTCCCTTCAAACGAACCTTCTGCACAGCCAACAGTAAGGAAGTCCCAGTGAGCATCAGGTCCCTTTGTCCATACTTGTAAAAATGCTTCTCTTGCCTTAACTTCATGCTACAGGCGATGGGTCAGCACACTTCCTACGTGCATCCACAGGTTCCAGTGGTGTTCTTTATTTAATGAAAACATTTATTTTAGTATTACTGAGTTCAGTAATCTCCTTTTAATTATACTTAAATTCTGACTCAAAAAACTACCTGATGAGACACTTGTCCTCAGTACTAATGCCCACTAATGGCAGTATTTGAAAATCCAACATTTTTAAAGCATGATCTTAAAATCCGATTAGGCATGTGCTTTCATCAGGTTTTGCCTGCTTCACCAACAGTTCCAGCTCAAGAGGCGTACCAACATTAACTGTGAAGAATGGCCCGGCATGGAGTAGCATGCTGGGGTAGTTTGCATGCCAGCACCACCAGAGCCAGCACACTACAGAAAGAGGGCAGCAGATTCATGGCAGAAGATGAAGCAACAAAAGCCATGACCTTCAACGTACTCCCACGTCACCAGCTAACACTGCCAGGGACCGCACATGTGGGTCAGTCCTGCCCCTCTACAAACATGTGCCAGGCTATGTGTATCCATTTGGCACAAAGTAACTAGTTTTCCTTTCAATAAATATTCATGATGAACTAGATTCCCCCAGTAGGGACTCTTCCCCCTCAACAGAACAAGATCAGATAACGTACACATTCATATCCCACCAACCTTTTATCCTCTTATACCCATCCATTTAAACCCAAACCGTGGGCTTAAACATTGTAACAATGCTGCAAATCCCAGGATTACATCAGATGTTCTTCTGGTCATCTGAAGGATAACTAACTTTACCAGGTCTGAAGAAGTCATGCTCAGCAGGCATGGGGTGTTCCTGGCTATAACTGCTACATGTTTCAATGTTGTTTTGAGATGGTTTCACGTCCCCCCCCAAAGCATCTTCACATTTACCATCCAAAACTGGGAAAGTCTAAAAGCAACGATTAACCACAACGCGTTACATCTGCACAAAACATGAAACCCTTATGATCATGGTGGTGGAACAACTGGCACAGCAAATTCTTCTCACTGCCTACCACTTGTCTCCTGGCTCCTCTGCAGCACGAGGCCATCTGTGATGCCTGTCAGAAGAGCTTTTTTCAGAAGTTGGTAAATCAGCAGATCATAAAAATGAGCTAGCAACGCTACTGCCAGGGCCCTGAGGGCACCAACAAGCCTTAGTTACCCTGACCAACCTCCCTAGGGACCCCCATCCACACCCCCAGTCCACAAGCCTGCAGGTCTACTTAAGCTCAGGCCTGAGCACCCAGTCCTGACCTGGGTGGCCCTATGCCCAGCCTTTTCTCCTGATGTCCAAACTTACTGGCTGGTCTTCCTGGATGGACCTCGTACCTTTTTTATGGTTAAACCCTGTCTTCTGGGTGGACATATTCTCAACTTGTTACCTCACCCTACTTGGAACCATGGCCAGAGCCTGTCATGACCCTGCTTGGGTGCTGTGGGGCTGCACCCCATCACTGAGGGCACTCCCCACCCTGGGCTCACCCTCAACTCCCATCTCATTGCCCACTACTGGGAAGCCACGCTCCTGCTGCTCCCTGACACCTATATTCCCCCATGTTAAAAGAAAAGGATAAACAGAAAGAAAGTCGCTGTAAAAATAACTCATTCAAAGTTTGCAAGGAACACATTGACTTTCTGACCACGAAGTAAAAATCTTCTGGACCCAAACAATAGAAGACGGTGGAAAGTACCAGACACTATTAATGATTCCTGCCTCTGGTTTAATCACACACCATAGCATAAGGCAATCCACCTGGGGTCTGTTCAACCTATGAAGCTCCAGGTTTACTACTGAATGACCATGTCTTTGGGAAATGTCAGCAGAATAGGGACATGGAAGTTGGGAGGGAAGAGATGGTCCTGGTGACAAAGGGTCAACTCTCAGCTCCTCCAACAGCTTCCTGGATGGTTGTGGGCAGTTGCTGGGAAGAAGGTTAATTTTACTGATTTGGTCATTTTACTGCAACCTAGTCTCCCAACGAAGCAGATTACCCACAAACACCACTGTTAGCACCACTGTCCAAGAACAATGCTGGGGCACAGCTCATCCTGACACAGATGCCATGAGTCCACACTGCTCATGGTGGCAGTTCAGCCTAACTCCCTACAAAGCAGCACATCTGCCTATCCAAGGAAGGAGGCCAGCTGACCAACCTACCTAGCACAAGCTCATGGTGTTGGTATAAGGCAGTATGAGATAGGCAGTGAAGAACACAAGTTGGAAGCTGTGGACAACCTACGCTTGGCTCACCTGTGCTGCAGACAGGGACGTATGTACCCTTAATTCAGCAGTAATGAAAGCGTGAGTGTTCTCTCCATCCATACCTTGGAGCTCCCATGAAGCTTGTATCTGCACAGAAGACCCTTTCAAAACAATTCAGAAGTGAAGTGGTAACTGGGGTCACGCACAGACTCACACTTGAGCTTGAATAAATCTGTCAGAATTACCAGCTTTGGTAGCCAGCAACTGTTTGTAGCAATAACTTGCTATTCTGTTGTGCTGGGGCTACCCCCTACCTATGTTGAACTGGACAGGTTCAGAGCAGCTCTCTGTGTCGGTGTTGCCACTGCGTGTCAGGCATGACAGGCTCCTGCCCTCAAGATCTGGTCTGTGGCGTGCCCACCACAGGACTCCGCTTCAGCAGAGCCACAAAGGTAGAGAGCATGCTGGTGCTGCAGAAGAGCAAGGACAGAGATTAAAGCCAAGCAGGAACCAACAGACACCTGCTTCCTGGCAGCTAATTGCTATGGTCCACTTGAATATGAACTCTGATCTTTGCACCCTCTGTTCCGGATGAAAGTCATTAACGAGAAGTCCCAGCCATACTTAGCCATGGATACAGAAACATAAACACGGGGTTCTCAGATCATGTTCATTTACAGCATGACCCCTTGCAGCTGCCTCACTTGCATATGAGAAAGTGGGATACATTCAGGTCACAGACGCTTAACTTGCAATTTTGACTTCTCAACCTTGTATTGTAGCGACAGATTATTGGCAGCCCGGGAAGACAAAGCTTCCTTCCTTCCTGGGGTCAACCTCTTCTCCCAAAGGATCATCTTATAACAGAGATGAAGAAAGCAGCAAGTAAAATAAAACCCGAGTCTTATTTCCTGAACTTGACAATGTCTTCGCTTGTTAAAAAATGGCAAACCCGCTTACCAAAGGGCACAGAACAGATGGGAACTGAAAGGGCTACTACATAAACTAAACACGTAAACACTGGTTGTCTGCTCAAAAATCAGCTCCTTTAATTTCCACATACGTGGTATTTGATGCGGCCATAGCGCCATTCCTACATTGCCTTCACTTGAAGATGATGGGTGTATGTTTTTCCAGTTTGCTACATAACTATGTCGTGCTTAAAACTGCCTACAGCTAGAAAAGATGACAAACATGACACAACCCTGCTATTTCCAGCAGGGAAGTTAAATGTGAAAAAAAGACTCCATATGTATTTTTAGGCTGTAACTGAAGTTTTAAAGTAGCCCCTCTCCTGAACTTGCAAACACAGATGTAGTGTGCTGGCAATCTAGTACCAGCTACTTGTGGCAGAGCAACATTTTTCATAATTCTATGCAAAATTAATCTCTGATAGACGAGCAAGAAGCAAACAAACCCCAGAATTTCACAGGTGCAGGTACATTTCTGGCTATGCTTGTTTGACTATGAGGGGGGACAGAGACTTACAGATCAGCAGGGGAGGCAAAAGACAGGAAGAAAAGTATTCCTAGATGTCTTGCAGTGCTGACAGAAGGTCTGTCTCTTCAAAATGCCTCACTGCAGCTCATAGACTACAGCTGTTAGTCCTGTGCACTTGTGGGAAACAGTCACACATGTTCAGGAAGATAGATGGGAAGTTTTTTGTTTACTTTTCCAAGACTAAGGCAGAAAATACCCTTTCAAACACGTTAAGTAGTCACTAGTCAGTGACTACATATCTCAAGTGATGGAAGCTCCAAAGATGTCAAATGTTCCTACGCAGCAAACTTTGCTGTACTCAACTTGAAAAGGAGGATGTTTTGCTGCTTGCTTCCAAGCTCCACTTATGAACCCAGCTTCAAGCTGGGCGCACGATGCTGAAGTATTAGAAGCCACTAACTAGAGTTACTTCCCAAGAGCTAGCAAGGGCCTTTGATGTTTTTCCTTCAAGTATGCCTTCAACTTCTGATCCAGAAAAGAAAGGCCATTCAGCATTTGTCAGGGCATACACAGGGAATATTTACACTTTAGAAGCCTAAACATAAAGACAAAAGAGTGAAAAATTAGAAGCAAGAACTGTTTATATCTCTGCTCTGCAGTACAACCAAGCAGAGGATGTCTGTAGCTTAGCATCAGGACTCAGACAACCTGGGGCACAACTCATGGTCCCACGGAGGCAACACCTTGTACAGGAGAGCTCAAAATGAGCTCTCAAAGCCCCATATATCTGCAACTGGAGGATTTTCCTGGCAGGAGCACCACGAAGGACAGACAAGACTGTCCACAACAGTCATCCTCACAAGCCTAGAGCACACCTGGATGGCGCTGCAGTGGTGTCCCTTGGGCTGAATGCTGGGACTTTGGCTATGCCTGACATCTAGTTCGCACTACGATCTATTCCAACCGATTGCAGCCCTCAGATCATGCAAGTGTCAGGCTCCACAAAACCATCCTACCCTCAAGTTTTATTCCTGAATGTGTCACTAACCTGGTGGGAAACCATTAACCAAATCCCTGCACACATACCCTTCCTGTCCATGCCTCAGTTGCCCTAGCTGTAGAGTGAAAAAGAAAGTATGACCTACTTTGTGAAACATTTTTAAGTCTTCTGATGGAAGCACAGTATTACCACAACAGAAGTAGACTGGGGCCCAAACTCTCCAAGATTTCCAGAAATATTGCTCCTAACTTGCTGCTAGTGAAAGCTTTCAACTGCATCAGATAGCAGGAAAGCACAGACTTGCCATTAACGAATATACAGCACACATTGCTTGACATTCAGCAGTGTTTCCAGGCTCCCACAATGCTGCAGAAGTACACCAGGCATAAACCACTCTGGCAAGGTAAGAGCAGTTGAGGTACAATCTGATGACAAGAGATCCCCTCACAGCTGGAAAGGGAGCATGAAATAAATCTCTCTTCGTCACATCGGATCATATCCTGATGAATGCAGAAACAAGCAGAAGGTCTAAAGAGTACAAAGAAAACTAAAATGAAGGGGAAAAAGTCTATGTAAAGATTGGCAATGGGAACCAACCCAAGCTAGTTTGGACATGCAAGAATTATGGCCTGTTTCCCTTGGTGCCCAACCACACTGGAGGGATTGAGACGCATTTCTAGTTGCACAAAGAGTTCTCACAGTAACGTGTTACCATGCTGGTTACAGCATTCTTGAGATAGATGAGGCTGTAAGTCACTGACATTATACTGATGTATAGGCTTTGTGCATTACTAATCATTTGGACACAATAGCCCCGTGTATATTTTTGTTTTGCAAATTGTCCTGGCATCCTCTGCAAAAATTCCCCTTTCTCTACTCTGGAAGATTTTAAGAAAAGCGTTCAGGAAACAGGCAACAGAATGGGGAAAGACTCACCAGAAACACTGATTTGTTCTGGGGAAAAAAAAACCACCAAGCTGGATCAAGACAGCCAAATATGAAGACAATTTTAATTAAATGTCTGTCTTCTATTATCCATTTCAGCTCATTTAGTATCTCAGAAGAGTTTTATCTCAAAATAGTTAACAGCTCCAGAAGCCCCAACTTTTTTCCAGTTTTTTCTTTAATGCAATTACGCTTCTGCTGTCGCACCAGAAATATTAATAGCCTTTTCTGCGTGGGATAGAGAACCTCTACAGCAGAACCAGAAGACTTCGATCATATTGATGGCCTGCATGCTAATGGTTACATATAGCTTATCTGTCAATGTCATTTCCACTGAAACTAATGAAAATAGACAGCACCCCCTTCAATACTTCAAGCATGTATCTCTATGGGGAAAAAGCTACCATTCACTTGAATGCAGAAGTACTCTGTGAAGGACAAATAAGTGAGAAAGCAGAAAAGCAAAGCTCTTATTCTACTGTATATTGCACTGTAGAAAGACACAGAGGGGCAAATTCTGCTTTTCGTTACAGTAGCTTCAGTTCAGAATTGATATAACCAAGTCAACGGAGCTGACCCAGATTTACAGGGGAGAAAGGTCAGAGCTCCACCCAAGCCTGCCATCCTGTATTTCTACCACCCCGGCGCATGTGTGCCCTTTACGCAATTCAAAAAGCCTCTGCTCTGGCACAGTAGACCTGACCCAGTGCCCACTAAAATCACCTGAAAAGCGACCATTGACTCCTCCAGTCAATCATGCAGACCTCGTGCAATCAGTCCACCAGCACATTCAAACCACTCATCAATGTACTCCTTTCAGAAAAAGTCATAAAATCTTATGGCTTGCCCAAAACAAAACCTCAAACCCAACAGCCTAGCAGGCAGCCATGTTCATCCTGTTTGAGCTTCCCTAAACTTGCCACAAAGGACCACCAAGTCTGGTTTGGGAAGAGAAGAAGGAAGGTGGAGCAGCAGAGATCAGCAGGCATGGTCCACAGGAAGGACCTTCCAGTGCGAAGGTAGCAGGAACTTTGCACAACGTCCAGCTGACTGATCTTAGAGCAATTACCAAACCAAGAGAGCAGGACACAGCAATGCTTGGGAGGCAGAGTATGAGTGTCAGTAGCCACCCTGATTCTCTGGTGTATTTGTCCCACTTGATTTGGGCCCCTCACTACAAGAAAGACATTGAGATGCTGGAGCATGTCCAGAGAAGAGCAATGAAGCTGGTGAAGGGTCGAGGGCACAAGTCTTGTGAGGAGTGGCTGAGGGAACTGGGGTTGTTTAGCCTGGAGAAAAGGAGGCTCAGGAGAGACCTTATCGCTCTCTACAACTACCTGAAGGAGGTGGGTGTCAGTCTCTTCTCCAGAGTAACAAGCGATAGGACAAGAGGAAATGGCCTCCAGTTGTGCCAGGAGAGGTTTAGATTGGATATTAGGAAAAATTTCTTCATGGAAAGGGCTGTCAAACACTGGAACAGGCTGCCCAGGGAAGTGGTGGAGTCCTCATCCCTGGAGGTATTTAAAAGACATGTAGATGTGGTGCTTAGGGACATGGTTTAGTGGTGGACCTGGCAGTGCTAGGTTAACAGTTGGACTTGATGATCTTAAAGGTCTTTTCCAACCTAAACGATTCTATGATTAGCAGTTACATCAACTTCATAATTATGTGCACACATACACACACTTAACTCCAAAGATAAAGCGCTTATCCCCATCTGGAAACTCAAATATATTTTAGAAGCTAATCAAGACCAAAATATATAATCAAGACAGGCTTTATCAGATTTGTATTTATGACCCCAACTGACACATTTTATTAATCACCAAGTGTTTAAAAAGTGTTACTTCCCTCCCCCTCAGTTACTATAAATTCTCCGCTCTCACTTCCAACACAGGCTGTAAAAATACAGATTACTAGAAGGACACATTCAGCTCCTGGTACCCACCAGTGTGGGTGCAGAATGTGCTATTCTGTGTCAGGTCACTTCAGATAATACAGACATTTCTGTCCTGCCAGCACACCAATCAACTTTAAAGCACAATAATGCAAATAGTCTTTAAAAGGATTTTAACTACCTAAAGCTCTTTGTTTTAAGACAAGGCATTACAGTAGAGATCATCCATGGGATCCAATTATAACCACCTTATTAATTATATGTCTACCTTCCCTAATCCAAAAATCCCTAGAAGTTACCCATTTTAAACTTTCTGACCCCCTTATATAATCATTTATCAGCCAAAAAAAGCATGAAAACAACTAACTGTCATTCGTTAAGTGACTTCAGAAGGCATTACTGAGGGTCCCAAAACCCACCTTTTTATCGTTTACAAAGTGTATCATGAATTGTCAGAATGTCTTAAAAATTACTAGACAGTGTTGGCTTTTAAAATAAAACAAACTAGGAAACAAACCTCACAGTTCTCCGCTTTTTACAGAGTACAATGTGTGTGAGAAGTGGATTGAAACCCAACAAAGCCTTTTACTCCTTGTGGACTATTCTATGTGGATTCTGCAATTAAAAACCATTGTCTCCCACCACCCAGACAAGTGACATAAAAAGATGCAATCTTTTGCTATTAAGATTACTAAGGATAGCGTCTTTTAGCCTGAGACAACGTTCAAAGCAGCAGCAGCAGTTCCTTTGCTGACCAAGCACGGCTGAGAAGGACCGTATCCTCCTCTTTCACCTACTAGAGAAGAGAGGGAAGGGGGGCCAGATCCTGCAAAACCACATGCAGATCACTTTACTCACATCCTTGAAATCAAGGCTACTTCTCATTGCAAAATTCAGAGCAGACAACATTTACACGATGTGATCATTTCACACCTGTTTTTCCAAGGTGCAGTCCACCTACCTTCATGCCATTTGCTGGATAAAGTTACCATCTCCCAAACCCCTGGAATCACAGTGCTGTGAGAAATTCTGCTCGATCGCATTGTTTGTATTTTCCGTTTCCCCCAGCACCTTCTTTTAAGTTTTTTCATAGGAGTGTGAAGCCATTGCAGCAGTGATTGATAGTAACGGATGCAAAGTCATCCTTCAGTGTCTACAGCCTGGCACAAACAAGATGAAGGCTACCTTGAAGAGGCACTCTTACTGTTTAAGCTGATATACCCCCATAAAAATTCCTGCTTTTCCACAGCCTAGGAAGAATTCGTAAAATCATTACTTCTCTCAAGCTGGATGTTTCCAAACACTGCGTAAGTTGAGAAGAAATAACAGACATGAGAAACCACACTGACTATACGTTTCAATTAGCAAAATAACAAAGGCACCTACGTGGAGCCCTTGGCACTTCTGGGATTCCTCTTAACAAAGAGCTTCATATTCCTTACAGCAGCCTTGTTAGGAGAAAAGGGTTTGCACTTCAGAAATCACTGCATTTGGATTACCTGGGCTGTCAACTACAGATTTTGTATGGAGAGAGAAGATGGGCGGGTGCACATGCGCACACACGCGCGTTTGCGTAGCCTTCTTTTTTTGAAGACAGCATTCTATAGGTGCTCATGCTCAGCTTTTTTAATCCAGAGATTCAAATTTGTCAGGAGGAAAAAACCTGAAATATTAAGTTTCCAAAACTAGCCTCAACGTCAGTCAATATGCTGTAATAACATTTTACTCCAAAGTTTCCAGTGGCAGCCATCTAATTGTATTTCTTTTAAATAACATCCCCTTCTGATGCTTACAAGCTAAATGTTAATGCCTCATTTAGGACCTCATTTCTAATGTGTAAAATTAATAAGGCCAAAAGCAAAGTTGTCATTTACTTTCATTGCCAACATTAGGCAAGGTGTAAAAAGCAACCAAAAAGAGCATATTAGTTTAAAATAAAAACAAACTGGATATTTAAATGGGAAATGCATAAGGCAGGGAAATTTCTGCAATACAGGGAAGCCTCCCTGACTCGCATGGACACAAAGTTTGCTTGCTGCAAATTAACAAATGCTTGTGCTGCACCTATTTATACTATGCTGTTTAGTCAAAGGCCTGTTAGCATGCCACAGAAATGAGGATACTATCATCTGCCCTGGCTCTCTGAGATTTGCCAGCACAAAGCTTTTCAACCCTCTCAGTTCATAGAGTGGAACAGGTAAAACAAGCCAGCTCCCACGGACACATCTGCAATTCCTCTGTCCTCTGCGACGGGCTCCCCACCGGCATCACAGGAACAGGGCATCACAGAAGGGGCAGAGCAGAGGACGTACACTGCCACAGGATGGTCACCACCCTCTGTGTACTTATTCCTCATACATAAATGCACATAATTTGTGTACTGGCTGCCTTTCATTAGGTACTTCCTGCGACAACCCAAGAGGACAGTGGGGAGGGAGCTGAAATCTAACAAGTGCCATTCATTTGAAAACATATGACTTCAGTCTGATGGGAGGGAATGGATCTACTCCAGACAATTTCACCAACAACTATCTCCTTATGAAGAAGTATGTAGAGGGGGCAAGCCAACAAGCCACACTTATCGATCTGGCATTAAATGAAAAATGGGGGATAACAACATTATGCAAGAGAAGCAACACAGAGTCCAAGTGTATATGCAGTAGAATTTTGATTTATTCGTAAAACCTTAGTTTCAGGTGCCAAACAGTTACATGAAAGGGGAACACTCTGCATCCTCCACTGATTACATTCACAAAATTGGAATCCAAGAAAATCCCTCTGTCTGGAGGCATGAGCCAGAGATAATTAGGAACTGAATTCTCTCGCTGGTTCGCTGTAGTCTCTGGTGGTCTCATCTTCTAGTTAGAACATGAGGCTTGTGCCAGAAACACCACTTTGTCACATGCAAGCATTCTGTTCACGACAAAAGGACGCTATCTATAACTTGGATACTGAAACAGAAATAAGGAGGAATTAACCGAACTCTACAGTTTGAATTGCAACTGTAAGGACAAATACCTACCTCGTCCGCAAACATGTTACATGAATGGGCTCCACAGGGAACAGGAACATCCAACAAAACACGAATGTGCTTTGAAACGTTATCCTTGTAATATAGTAGGTGGCTGCTCAATCTAAGTTACCCACCACAGACATCTCTTCGTCTTTATCCCAGACACGTCAGGTCTACACAAATGTAAGTTCAGGAATTTTGTTTTTTTTTTTTTTTTCCTTCATATAAAGGGGAAAACTCCTGCTCTTTTTATTGATTTGAACTGGGCCCTTCACCCACACATCCACACTTGATTTTATACACACTGACACTTAGACTAAGTCACACACAGAACTCAAATATTTGCCTTGAACAACATGAACAATCTGCAAGAAAAACCCATCCGATTCAAACCCTTGCGTCCCCCAACCCTGTCCTTAACTCCCTTAGGATCCCCTTAGAGTTGATACATAATACATATGCATCAGCCCAAAAGGCTTGAGAGGAAAACACTGTGCTGAAATGACATTCACACAAGGACAACTGCAGCAGCTTTGTCAGGCTGGATTTGATACAGTACATCTGGCAACAGAGTCAAACAAAATACAGTAGCGCTGGCTTTGGGAAAAGTAACATGGATCTAATTTCTTCCAGTTCTCTGAACCACTTTTAGAGTTAGTTACATGGTACAGTACAAGATAAACTACCTGTCACTTCTAAAAAGTAATGGAAACAATTTAAGAATTCAGAAATATGCTCACCCTATACAGAGATAAAACTGACATACTAGTTGCACTCGATCAACTGTATAAATTTGCTCATAAAAAGCACTGGGCATTCCTGCTCTACATGTTTATTTCTAAAGAAAAAAGAAAGTTTCCATTCGCATTGACTTTATCTCTGAAAAAGTTAGATTAGTTAGATTTTAGCCAAGTCATGACACTTGTACATCTGTGAATACAGAGTGTTAATGCTATGGAAGTCAGCACACAGTTTCCCAATATTGATTCATAGCAACAAAAAAAAAATTAAAAGCTTCTAAAAATCTACATTGTAGAAATGGTAACTGTGGAGCAGTAAGCATTCTGATAAATTTAAATTTATTAAGACATTCCTGTTGACAGTGCCAGGTAATTTTTGCTTGAATACATTCAGAAACAGATTTTTATTTCTTAAGGTTAGCAAGCAGTTGTTGCAAAAAAGCTACACTCATACATACTGAGACAGAAAAAGATGCCCCGCTAATAAGTTTAATATTCACTAACCATGAAGACTTTCAAAGATTCAAAGAGCAGTTTAACTCTCAACTTAAAGCAGTTCCAGACTACCAGTACCTTTGAGAAGAGGGACCAGAGCAAGTTTGCTCACACTGATGATGCAGTCCCACGGAAATCAATGAAAAGCTTATAAGGACACCAACAAAAGGATACAGCACAGGCCCCTCGCAGGCGCACGGCAGGGTTTCTGCCTGCAACTGGGGGATGGATTTCATTGCATGCAATTAAATGAGGGCCAGATTCTTGTGGCTGTCAAATGAACTCCATTTCTCAGTATCCCAAACAGAATAATTTAAAACCAGTATACAGAGTCCATTAAAGGAATCCCACACACCCACTGCTTTACAGATTTCATTCCCCTTTATAAGCAGGGGAGAAAGCAAGGATCAATTGCAAGATGGGAGACTGCTGCATTGATTTTCAAACAGAATCTTCCATCAAAACCAATAGAGAGCTTGTCTTCAGACATAAGGAAAAAAAAATCTCATGTGATCCGAGTTGTTCTGACATTTGAGCAAAGGTACACATGAGCCTTTTGCAAGGAACAAGCAGCCATCAGTCATACAGTGCTGCATGCGTAACTGAAGATCATGGACAGGAGGCAAGTCTGAGTGTCTATCCTTTGTTAGCATCCATAGTAGAACAGTAGAAGCCTACAAACGGGAGATGAAAAATGGAGCAAGAACATTCTGGTCCACAGCGGGGGCGGGGGGGGAAAGAATAATATCAGGTTTAGAATAAGCTAGTTTCATAAACCTGTCTCAGGTAAGATAAAGACAGTATTAATTATTGTACCTTTATGTGGAATTTTTCATCTTGAAGGATGCCAGCACATCACCAGTCTGACCCCAACCTAGCAGAGGAGCTCCTGCCTGCACTTACTGACACAAGTCACCCCACTCACTGCAGCTGCGATGTCTACAGAAGAAAGCAAACACATCTGGGAAAGTGTAGGCAGGCTAAGGACTAGCCAGCAAACTGATTTCACAGAGAAGGCAACAGACACAACTATGATGGGCTGTCATATAAAACCCCAAGACTGATCCGTTGTACGCAGACAGAAAACCCAGGAGCATGGCGCGATAATCAGCTTGCACTCAGTTATGCAGATAGCACATGGCAGGAGAATGAAGGGGGGAAATATTCTGAGCAAAGAGCTGGGGAAAATCTTCATCCAGCTACGGCAAACACTGCCTAATTTTTTTTTTTTTCTTTTCAGAAAAGGCTAGACAGGCAACAGGAAAACACACCAAAGTCCCCGCTGCTATTTCTTCCCTCAGGAACTAACAGTCCCCCAAACCCACCGATAAGCCACAAAAGCCAGGATCATCTCTAAAGTTTTCTTTACAGTGCTCCTGAGCACCAGAGAGCAGCGCTGCTCACCTTCCCCCACCAACAACTGGTCAGGGAACTTAATTTGGGATGGTAGGATTCCCCAGCACATAAGCAATCTCTGCCAAAATTCAGACAATGCAAAGTTTCATTAAGCGGACAGCACATTTACTACCAGCTTCCCAACAAAGAACGGGTACGGAGCCAAAAAGAACAAGGAGTAAAAAACATCTGATGTCCTTCCAATACACTGGTATTTGAGATACAACGCAAGGGACACAACATCCCATTGTTTCGCAAAGATAAGGCTAAGCTCACCTTCCCCGTGCTTCAGGCTTCAGGTGTGTTTTTGTTGTTAGGCGGTTTTTTATTTGTTTGTTTTTAAGAAAGGCTCTGTTAACGATGTCATTTTCCTGTTTATTTATCCCAAAGAAAAAAAAAGTCAGCAGAAATTTGTTTTTCCTAATGCTTCTAGCAAGATATCCCCATTCAGACCTCCCAA
This sequence comes from Balaeniceps rex, assembly GCA_013401315.1. NCBI lineage: Eukaryota > Metazoa > Chordata > Aves > Pelecaniformes > Balaenicipitidae > Balaeniceps > Balaeniceps rex. Next base: position 188,164 of record VYZW01025326.1, read on the forward strand.
AATGCAAAATGCCCATCGAACAGATGAAGAGTTGTCTTGTCCCCGAGGGGGGCTGGACTTATAATTTGATGGCCTTCTAGCATCTTTCCCCTTCTGCGTCACACCTAAAATTGTTTGGAAAGCTCTGTATGCAGAGAATGAGTCTCCCGAAATTCACCAAGATAACTTGGTGGGTGAAGAAATTGACGGATTTTGAATAAGGAGCTGACACTTCTTGCAAAGAACTTAACCTTATTTTCCACCCAAAAGGTTTCGGTGGGAATTTTTCAGCTAATTCCAATTGCAAAGGGCCTATCTTACAGAGCCCTGCAACCTACCAACAACAGTGACAGGTGGCAAGCCAGGGTATGAGAGACAGCTCTCTCCAGTAGCCCTCCTAAGACACATACTCCAGCAGAGACCAGCTAAAATTTAGAACACTCTCCGCAACAAAAAGGGCATCAGCCAAGATTTTGAAAGCTCTTAATACCTCCAGCCCCATCCCACCTGACATGCACTCTACCCAGGGTTCAGCTCCAGTGAGTTTAGACATACATCAAGAAGGGCTACTGACGTATCTTAAAATAAGGATATAATGCCTCAAAGTGATCTGCTACCTGATGTATATCACGTTGGCAGGTCTGCTACCTCCCTCTCTCCTGCCCCTTCAAGAACTCCACATTAATCTATCACTTGCACCACCAAGATGGTAATACACATAATCACATAATAGATACCTGGTGAAAACAGCTGTTCGAGCTTTACAAACTGCACATACACTGAACAACCACACTCTATATGGGTCTAGATGAGTTTGACAGCTTTCTAGCAGCTTCCACTAGAGAAACAGCCCACAAAAAAGGGCAGAATCAGTTATGACCAAAAAGGTACAATAAAGATGGACGGGTTGTGATCACATTTATTTCCAGATCTACTCCACTCACGCGAACAACCTAAATATGTGTCAAATGGAAAATGGGTGCAGATTATCCTCCCAGTGATTTCACAGTATCGCATTCTCTCCTCGGAGTTTATGGTAAATCCTTTGAATTGTACTAAAATCTCAACCTATTTATAGTTTCACAATAGCACAAATATAAAGCCATAATCTCCAGCAGTTAGCTATAGAGCACATTGACAATTCTTGAAAGGTGGTTTTTTCTACATTCAAAAATTCACAGAATATTTAATTTTATTCTCTCACCTACTGCATGCTGAGTTTGTGTTCCAGCAGTATAATTCATCTGAAACAAGGGGAAAAAAATAATGCTTGGCTAAATTTTCTGAATATGTATGCAAACTATATTACCTGTGGAATGCAACTAATAAAAATATCATACTTTTATTAAATTGGTGAAGCTGTGTTACAACCAACAATTCCACATGGTGCCTTGAAGCCCTGAAATAAAGCCTTCCCCAGGTCTGCTTACTGGTTTCGCAAGGAGTGCTCAGCCCTTAGCACTAGCAGACACAGCAGGAAAGAAAAAAAATATGCTAATTTTTCCAAGGAGTTGGCAGGTATTAACACAGATGGGCACCATACAAGAACACATTCATCAGGCAAACGATACCAACTTTGGAGGAGCAGACAGCTGACAGAAAAACGCCAAGTGGGACTTGGTTTCACCACACAACAGCAGAGCTACCGATTCCTAATCCTATCAGCGCACTAAGCCTCAACCTTCTGACTCCAAAAACTTTAAGGAAAAAAATCATTTTTCATCAACTATGGTTTGGTAGCCACAAGAAGGGAAGGAAAGAGTCAAACTGAGTATGTCCTTTTTCTTTTTACCAGGCTGCGATTCCCTTGTTTGCTACAGCTATGCCTGTAGCCACGACACTCAAGAGCTGGTAGGAGAGATTTACAGGTACGACTGAGGAGACTCGCCTACCGAGAAGCGTGGCCACTCTGCCAGCTATAGCTGGTGGTCTGCTAAGAGGTATCGCTCCCTCTTACAAGCCTCACTCTTCATTTCAGCCGTCAGATCTCTCCAAAAACACACTGCAAGTACAATTTCCACCTCATTTCTCAGGGAGGAAGAGGAAAAAGTGAGACAGACAGATCAAAATTAATATTTTTTTTTTTTTGCCATGCTGGATAAATTTCGCAGCCAAGCTGCACAAAGCAGTCTCACTGCAATCCACGATAGATCTGCGCGTGCAGCAGACGCCGCATGAAGTTTCCGTGGCCCAATCCCACCTTTGTGTGACTAGGTAGCCGACCTACGAGCAACTTCCATGGGAGCCAGCACCCGCTACCCCCAGTGCGGCTCTATCCCTAGCGTCCACTGCGCTGGTAAACTGGAAAATTAAAGTCGCGTTAGGTCGTTAAGAGTTGGGATCGGGGCTTGTTGCGCCCCTGCATGCCACCCCGTGGTTTGGGTCTGTGCGGACGCCCGTGCCCAGCCGGGAGCACCACCAGGAGCTCCTCAGCCCCCCGAACACCCAGGGGCAAGGCAGGGCCGGGCAGAAGCGGCCCCGCCGCGGGCGCCCGGCTGCCCCACACCGCGGGCNGCCCGCGGCGCTCCGAGGTGCCGGGGAGGAGGAGCCGCCGCCGCCGCCGCGCCGGAGGATGCCCGGGCGCCCGCGCCCCGCACCGGGGGGCGCTAATGCCTGCGCTGGGCGTGACCACGCCG